>LOJH01028351.1:0-13353 GCA_001685095.1 Ellobius talpinus
GGTGGAAAATTTTTTAATAACAATAAAAAAGTGCCTGAAATAAAAAAAAAAACATTCTCTTCCCCTTACACTATTTCCTCAAGATGACAGAACTGGAACAGAGTGAGACTGTGTTGAAATTTTTCAGAGACAGTTGATCAATAGATATTTATAACAAACACAACAAGTTTTTCTTCAAAAAGGGACAATTTTTGCAAGAAGATTACCAAATAAGAATAACATATTATTAAGTAATATTATTGTGCGTCTTCTACAATTATCATTGATGGATATATATCTAGTTCAAACCTCTGGCCTGAGATAGAGGAAAACTTTATAACCATCATATTTATTTCAGGTAACATGTGCTCAACTTATATGAAATTCTGTCTTTTCCAAAGCTGAAATATTAAAGGAAGGACTGATCACACCTTGCTTTCAGAATTTGCGTGATTTACATAGTCAATGCTATTGACTATAATTTAATCAGTAATGTTACTTTGATGTATCTTTATATATAGGAATATTCTGTAAAGTGTATTCATTGACTTTACTAATGAAAAATGGACCGATACTTAAGGAAAAGAATAATTGGTTTGTTTTATAAATCAATAAAGCCTGTGAATAAGTCACAAATTTCCTTGAGCTAGCAAGAAAGTATGTTGAATATGAAGCAAATCATTGTTGGCATTCATTTACAACTCTAACACATGAGAGGAAATAGCCACATAAACCTTATGAAAATGCATAATACAAGGAAATTTAATAAGTGTTTATACATACTCAGAGTGCTGCTAAAGCACCTGGTGTCCATTATTTTGACTTACAGTGGTGTTCAGAGAGAAATTAAACTGGGGCCACAGTAAGGTGAGGTTTTAAGAATAATTCCTGTGACTCTAGATTCCTGAATCCTATAAAGGCCTCCTAGATAGTCAATGTCCCATATATGTGATACTCCATAGTATTATCATAGTGCTATCTCTGTTCTCATCATGCTAACCTCTAACATCAACAACTAAACAGCCTCCTCCTACATCACTATTTTATCCATGATCTCCATTATTTTAACCTGTGTATACAGAAATATCATAAGATTTAACTAAAGTCACAAAATTCTGTTCAAAACCCTCTGTTAGCACTTTTACTTACAATTATAAGGAAGTTTACATTGGGCTTAGTTTGGCCTATATAAGTAAAGTGTTCCAAATAAAAGATTAATATCTCGCAGTGAGTTCTGCGTGTACTGTGCTTTTTTCCCCACTTAAGGTCATTTGTAAGATGACAATACAGTTTACAGTTAAGATCTTTTGTAAGATGGCAATACAGTTTACATACTTGCCTAGTATGACCAAGTTCCACCTCAGTTATTTGGTCTCCTATTCAAAAGATGTAAAAGCTAGTCATAAAGTAGCATCCAATACCTTGTGGCAGACTCCCTAAGGGGGGAAGACAAAAATTGGGGTTTGTATCACCCAAATCAAGAATCCTGGCTCAGCTTCTCAAATAATGTAGAATTGTATAAAAGTGTGGCCACGACTTTATGTGCTATTTCCCTTTTATGATTCCTCAGCTTGGCTTGCCTGTGGGAGATTTTGTTAAATAAATTAAATTTATTATCCAAATTAAAAATCTTTCAAAACAAACTGTAAACTGAGATAACTTTACAATTGAAATATTTGTCATTGGGTTGTTCTCACCCATTGAGTTATTGTCACTGAAGAACAATAGATTGATTTTGCCAAACTGTGTGTAGAGTAAAAGTGAACTTGGGATGTACTTGAGAAAGATGCACTGTGTTGTCCAGCAATTTCCTTCTCTAAACTGAAGCATTCCACCCTGAAGGGGAAGCTCATTAAGACTCAGACTACTAAAGATTACTAAAGATTACTAAAGGTAATCTCAATAAGATGCAGGACACAAACAATACACAAGTTTTAGAAAAATCCCTGAAATTTGCTTGATTCTCAAACTCCCTCCCTCCACAAGGTTTTACACTCAGGATATGCTGTGAGGAGAAGATTCTCTGAGTTTCTGAGCTGCCTGCTAATTGGGCAGAGAGCTACAGGCATCTAGTTTTCATGAGTCATTATCCGTGATGAATTGGACTTTTTGGTGATGCAAGGTGCCTTTGCGTTACCCACACTCCTGTAAATAATGATAATAAATTTATTGTTTTTCCATGTTATACTTTGCTAACATCATTATTTAGATCCATTGTTAGTTCTGTATCTCAGGGGAGTAGACATGTGCTCGTGCATCTACAGGAAAAGTTGCACACAATACAGTTGTTGACCAAATATGTACCCAAATTACAAAGGGCTACTTAGAAAAGAGTTGTGGCATGCAACTGATATGGAAGTATGTGTGGGTGGGACATTCATAGGAGAAACTATGGCTACCTGCCTCCTATGAAATGGATAGTGTGCCTCTTTTTGTAGTGGCGGTTGCAAGCTTCATAAGCTACATGATTGGACATGTAGCCTAAGTCAAATTGTTTGCAAATGGAGCGTCATTAGAGGGAACCCTGGGGTGACTATCTTCCTTGATTTCATATGACGCAGCATACCTCCTTGATCAAGCAGACCCACATTGTGAGCACAAGGATGGCTCCCAGTTGATGGATTAGAGAATGAATTGCACTCCATGAAGGTAGCATGTATGGGATGGACTCTTGAGCAGGGTACGGGATCAGTTAATTGGCCTTTGTTATTAACTATAATACATGCAAAAAAGGTTTATATCTAGCTTCCACATTTGCCTCTGATTTGGTAAGGAAATTGTAATAGGGGATGAGATAGCGATGTTGGCTCATCATTGGTTATAGTTGGCAGCTTCAAAGTAAAATAAAATACAAGTTGGATATACGCTAAAAAAATATTGGCCATGCTGACAAGGCTAAGATGAAAAGCAAAACAAAAACAAACAAACAAAAACCTGATATCTACAGAAAGGGTCAAATAATGTGGAAGAATAGAACAAGGTGAAAGTAATAAAAGATGCCCGCAGATCCAAACAGAGAAAGGGAGAATTCACAGTTCAGTAAGCAGAGAGGGAATTCATAAGTGTAAGAGATTATCATAGCCAGGGAGTGTTCTGTCTTTCAACTGCTTGAATTGGGAGAGTATTTAAATAAGGAATAAAAGACCCTGTTAAAATCTCACTCATGATGTTGTGAGATATAAAGACAAATGGGATCAGTCTGAACGCTGTGGAAGTAGAGAAACTCGGTAGTGTAACTCATTCCACCTTGAGAGAAAGTCTACCTAACTGGAGGGAATCTGACTCTGCCCTTGGTGGTCTGACTCATAGAAGCCATTAGGTATACTTGGTTATTGCCTACTGAGGGACCAATAAATATCAGAGGCTGGAAAATAATAGAGGAAATGTAAGTATTAAATTTCTGTAAGCATTATAAAATTAGTTATGGGAGAGGCAGTAGTTGCTACATATAGTGTATCTGGGCAGGTGGCATTCTGTTTACAGGAAACTTAAAAGGCTTTATCCATATGCACCTAATGACTGATATAGGATTTTAATGGTTTTACTGATCTCTGTGGTGGTTTATCACCTTTTATGAATTAGCAGAGGCTGTGGAAGATGTGAATGATAGAAATCAAGATAGAAATTGGTTTCTTAAGGTGCTAAAAGCACCATGGGGACTGGAGATGAAAGAAAGAAAATGAAGACTTGGGGATCTGTTCCAGTGGTTCAAAGACAAACCTGTCAAGATTTGTGTCAAGTCAGAACGCCCAGGGAAAAAAGTAGCAGTCAAGCGCTGTGCTAATGAACTTCTGGAAGGCTTTAAAATCGGAGCAACAGTTTACAAGAAACCTAAATGATAAAATAATACATACAAAAAGATTTAGCTTTACTTAAGAGTGGGCAATTATCCCCTAGAGTACACTGTGTAAAGTATACTGGGGGTGGAAATGGTTTGCCAAGCCAAGGGCCCTTTCATCAGCTACATTCAGCTGACAAAAGCCATAGGCCACAGTGCTGATCTGCAGCCAGTGAGAACCAAGTTCCTGGCTCTATCAGCAGGCCTGGCAGGCTAGATTGACTCAAATCTGAACCAAGCTTAGAAATGGAGACTATAGGCAGTGAAACAATCAGGGCTGGCAGATGCATAGCAGTGGGAAGATGGATGGCTCAAGGACAAGGTCTATGGATTACAGAGGCCTAAGCAGGATAGTGTCTTCCATATATACCCTTGTACCCAAGATTGTTTTTAATAAAGAATGGATAGAAGTCGTAGATCTTTCCATGCTGTTAGCCCTGGTAAATTTTGTTGTCAGTATCTCTTTAGCTACACAAGACCATCTGGGATGTATTTGGAATGAATGATGGGTAGAACTTCACATTCCCCTGTATACCTTCTATAAAAATGTTGTCGTACATAATGCCTGTCCTTGGTCATCTCAAAAATTTGTAAAAAACAAAAATGTGGAAGAGCTGTAAGACAGCAGCTGAATTTAAAGGAAGCAACCTTTGTGGCTAGGAAGGAACTCCCTTAGGAGGTATTAGGCTGTGGGGTGAAAATCTCAGTACCAAGGGTGAGTTATGTCTCGCAGATGACCAGATCTGTGCATGACAACCATCACACACAACGCAAAGGTGCATAAAGACTGAAAGCAGGAAACTAAGCAAATTAACAGGTAGAACCAAGAGAAAAGATAGAGAAATCAAGCTAGGAACAGGTGGAGGCTTCTACTGCTGCAGACACCCAGAGATGGGTCTAAACAGGAAGCAGATTTCAGAGGCTGAGTAAGGCATCTGTGATTTGAAAGGCACCACATGTTCCTGAACATTTCAAGTGGTTTCATTTTGGAAGTTCAGAAAAATAGGAGCTAGATTTTTAGAAAGGACCAATCTATCGTGCACTCATCCAACGTGCATCATGTGAACTAGAAAGATGTAGTTTTGTAGTAGAGTTGACTATGGATGTGTAAGGATCAGAGATCAATATACCACACCATAAACCAAAACAAAAAATATGCCTTGGGAAACATTTTATCAAGGATATTTTGAGCTTATCTTTAATGAGGGGAGTAGAAGCAGAAGCAACAGAAATGTATGGATCGGGAATTCTGAAAGGACAGTGAGTCATAAGAAAGATGGAATCTGGCCCTGGGAGGGGAAAGGATGCGTCTTCAGTGGACACAAACAGAGAGGAGACTCAACCGAGAGCTTGCTGTTTGCCAGGGCCTGGGATAAGGGAGCTGAAGGACACCAAACAAAGCATAAACTAGGAGGCAATGGCTTTTTCTAGTCATAAATCTAAAAGAACCCAGGGAAGACTTGGAGCAGATGCCAGGGAAAATCAAATGATGTCAATATTAAAGCTGACAACTTCACACAATCTAGAAAACGGTCTAGCATGCGATTTTCTAGGTTGGTTTGACCCCAGGGTTTATCTATGAGTAATTATTAGGAAGAAGCACACACTATGGCTGTCACATTTTTCTAAGCATAAGATCATGGCTCATAAGGGTACAGAAGGCAAACCTAGCACTTACATACATGTACTTGCTTATCTCTCTCGGCTCTTGAAGTTACATCATATAATCTGCTACTTCAAGTTCCTGCACCTGACTTCCCTACAATGACCCATAGCCTGGGATTGTGAACCAGGAAACCCTTTCTCTGTCTAGCAGAATGTTTCAGGGAATTTTATCACAGCAACAAGGAAAGAAACCAAGACAGAGGACATCAATAAAACAGTAACGGACATCAAATATTCAGGTGATGCTACACAGCCATACCCACTAAAGATGAAGAACAGTAAAGAAACCAGAAAGTTATAAGGGCGAAAGACAATGGAGATGGTGATGTGAGACAAGTGAGTGATGCAGTGGAGAGGGAAACCATAGTCATTGACCCTGGATAGAGCTTTCTGAGTACATGCATGACACAGTGTGTGGAGTGTCCTAAACTCTAGTTTAGGACACAGGCTAAAATATATTATTTTACAAGAGTCAGCTAAAAATAGGTAGGAACTTAAAAATGGTTCTTTCTGTGATTTCAAATTGCATGCTTTGGCAGTTAAAAAGGCTACAATGAGGAAATGGAGTGTGGGGCAGTAGAGATGCTCACAGGTGGAAGAAGTATAAGGGGACCCTGTGGGAACAGAGGATTGTACATTCTGGAAGAATCAAAATCACATTCCTGATTGTGACTCTCTGCTGCAGACAAGAACAGCCTGGACCAAGGAAGAAGAGAAGGCAAATCCAGTGAATATCTCTTGACTCTCCAAGGACAGTGTGGCTAGCATTCAATCTGTAAGAACTGGAAAGACTCAAATTTGTTAAATCACTCCTTGGAAAATGATCTGTCCCTACCCAAACTGGGTGCTGGTTACTCCAACTACAGAACCAACAGAGAGCACACCCGAAACAGCATTATCTGTCTCCTACTCAGATACCACAGTAAAGGGAAAAGGAAAGACAAGATGCCAAATTTTAGCTCATTTTGAAAAGTCTCTTCATGTTCGGTACTGTCAGAAACCAGAGGACAGCATTTACTCTCACTCCAGCAAGGCAATTTTGCATTCATTTCAGTCATTGCCTGTAATCGAATTTAACTGTAGAAAATCCTTCTGTTGACCTCCACTTGATCATTTACTTTTTTCTTCAAGTTCCTCAGAAAGCAAATGTAACCTCCTGACTTGCTGGACTGAGAACAAAGCTTAAAAAAATACCTGAAACATAAACAAGCAGAAAAAAAAAGTGTCAGAGCCATCTGTTTAGGGAATAGCAGATCGGATGAAGGTAAATAATTAAAAAGAGTTTAACTGGACTTTTTTCCATACAAAAAGAAAATTTCAGTACCACATGGTATAAAAAGTATCACATATGGAAACTAATTAAAACCTTGTCAAAAGAAGCTTGTCATCTCTTATACTTTGGTAAATGAATGAGAAAATAGGATAAGATTGCTACAGAAATGGGCAAAGTAATTTACTTTGAAATTTGTCATTATTTATTTAAAAATCCCCACAATACAAGTGGCATATGCTGGGATTGTTTCTACTGTTTTTGTGACAAATTGTTCAAAGTCACACTAAGGTAATCCACTGTAGTTCTGACCAGAGAAGAATTAGAACTGCATGCATGGTCATACGGCATTGCATCAAGAATGGTTTTCAAGGGCTCATGTCACGAAACCATTGCATTAACTTGGAAGCAAAGTCACACAAGCTAACAACTGTAAAACAGAGACTCTCATTCCATAATTATATAGAAAAAAAGATGTAATCTCTCCGAATTACAAATCTGATAACCCAAAACTCATGCATAGCTCATTCAATGCTTCATTATGCTTCATATTCGTCAAGATTTGCCACTTGCTGCCACCACATCCATGAGCCTCGGTGACTATTTTATGGCTACTTTCCATTCTATTTTCCATATTCCTGTTAGACATTGGTATGGTTGTATATATTTTATTGAACTTATTTTAGCAATATGTAAGCTCCCTCTTACCCATCCTCCCTGTAGCATACAAATCACACATTTGTATTTTCTTTCCCTCTGTGGTATTATTAAATTTAGATTATCTCTTGGGGATTCTTAAAGACAAGTCTTTGAATAATTATCTTCATCTTTTTACTTGGCCATTGCTATCTAGAGTCAAACTGGAAGAAGACATCCCTGAACCCCTCCTGTGTGCTTTGTATCCAGGATCATATTGGATACTCTCATGATAAGTTGATTGATGATAACAGTGACCCTAAGAGAACAGCTGACTTCCAAGATATGATGTATCTGGAATGAAAGACTAAAGTATCTTTCTTAAATGCCTAGGTAGGTAAAAGGACACCCTCCTCTCTGATCTCAACAGAAACAATCTGGTAAAAGGCATTCTCATCCATAGACGTTTACCTCAACCGATACAGAAGATTCTGAAACAGCCTAGACAGAACCTGGAGCTAGTTTTCCTTTTCCAAATGGCATTTTTTTTGTTCAAAAGTGGGTCTATATCTTCTATTAAAAGATTTATAAAGAAAATGGAAATGGTATGTATAGCTAATGAAAGCATTAGAGAAGGGAATGAAGCCCCCAAGTTGGACCACTGAATTGCCAAAAAGTTATCAGATGAGAATTACAGTATCACTTTTTTTCTTTAGCAAAACAGATATTTCAAATGCTGTACTAGTAAAAAACAAAAACAAAAAAACTCTGGTTTTGTTAACTCATAATAAAATAGGAAAGCATTACAGGCATGTATGTTCATAGGTGTCAAATTTTGACTATCACCGTAAAAACTCACTTTCGTATTCTAACTAATAAGAGGGCTCATTTGGGAATTAGTCTAAAGAAAATGTTATTTTCAATTTTTTCCAAATATATATCTACAAAGATCAATAAAAACCCTTTAAATGTTTCTTAATCTAGTTATAGCATTTTTAAAAGAATTAACAGAAGTCCCCCCCCTCAATTTACAAGCTCAAAGTGTCTGGAGCTATCTTCTTCATTCTTTCAATCTATACTTTGTGGGCATCTTCCCTCAGAAGACACAGCTATAAAAGTGTCATAGAGCAGAACAACTCGATGTCATTGTGTGATTTTCCTCAGATCCTAGGAAAGGTTTCACCCGCATGCGTGAGCTCAACATCTCAGGTATGATTCAGAAGTAACCTTTTCTTCCAGGTGCCCAGTGATTCTTTGCTTCAGGGCACAAGGTCTGAGTCTTGCCTTGATTTAGATCTTTTAAAACCTTACCTTATTTTTCTACCCATTCATGAAATACTTACTGTAGTAATGAATACATTACTACAGTAATGAGCATCATGTTCTCTAGGAGAGCTGAGAGTTTTGCATGTAGCATTAATTTTTCTTCTTAGAGAGGACACACTGTAACAAGGAAACTGCCTGCTCCCTTAAAGAAAAAGCTTAGTCAATGATTCCAGGGAGGCAGCTGAAGCTATTGAACACTAAGGAAAATTCCCAGGACCTTCTGAATGTAAAGGGGACACGTAAAACACAGTCATCTCTTTGCCTCTTATACAGACTAAGTAACCTTCACTGGCAGAGGACCAGAAGTACTATGGGGGCCACCATTTGGTTTTACTAATAAAAGGCAGAGGAAGCTCAGTGTCTAAGAGACAAAGGCACCAGGTAAAGAATGCTGTGGAACATCATAAATCCAGTTCACCAAGGAGGCAGCAAGACCATCTAAGTGAAAGCTAAGCAGCCAAGACAATGACAATTACAATACCACCAATGTGAGGCAGAAGACAAGAGTAGAGAGAGGGATTTCTAGATGAAGTTAGACCTCAAGAAAAGATGTGTGACTCTATTTTGCACAGAAAGTGAACTATTTCGCTCGAGACTGAGCTTTCGTGGGTTCACGGCTGGCAGGCAGCATTGGGCGTCCTTTCTTCCTCTGCTGGCTTCTTGATTAAGATTGATATTCTGGTGTTCAACCAGTTTCCTCAATACATGAATCTCCAGGCTGATTTTCAAGCTGCCTCTTAGAAGATTTCACTGCTTGTAAGTTTTATCTTTCATTTTTTTCTTTTGGTGTTGTTTTAAGAACTTCTTTCTGAATAATGCAGCTTCCACAAGGAAGTACAAAACCACTCTATTTCTATTTGAAATGATCCTTTTTATCACTCTTTCATGTTATCAAACACTCACCCGGAAGTTTCATTACCACCCTGCCCTGACTTCAGTGTGGGAGTGGCAATCTTGCTCTTGATCTACTTTTTCTGAGTTTTGAAACTGAGCATATTAGCTTACATAAATTTGTATGTCATGTTTCGATCTTATTTTCCTTAAGTATCGACATGCTAGATATCAAATGGAACCCCATTTTCAATTTCTATTTTATGCTGATAAAGATGGCAACAAAGCAGTAGTATTTTTAAATGGATTCAGGGTCTCATGAGTATTCAGGACCTGAGCAGAGCTGACATTGGCAAAGATTACGGAGTGAGGAGCACAAATGATGGTCTATAATAATAATGTGGTTTTATCAGAGAAGACATTTTGCTTGCCTTGCTTCCTTTATCTGACATCTAATCAAACTGGAATCAGATTATACCAGGAAAATTATTTGTAACACTGGACTCCATCCATTTCTACAGCCTAAAACATGGCCCTGTTCCTTAGTCTACCACTTCTGCTCCTTCACAGGGTAAATTAGCCCAGTGTAACATATCTTCTAGGAAATTAACACCATAAATAATACTTGCTCATATGAGTTTTGTCCAAGTAATGATGAACAACTACAATTTTCCATTGCCTTGAAGATTATATAAAGATCAAAAAAAGCAAACAGCTTCTCTCTGTCAAGACTTCCACTGCACAGAAGGAATAAATCCTTTCTGGCCTACGCAGGTTCCTTCTCTTGCTTCATTTTTTCCAAAGCAATTCAGGTCTTACTACTTATGTCATCAATGATAACAGTGCTAATATTTTATATAAGGATATTTCTGAATTTGTAGAAACTCCTTTACATTCCATTTGCATTGCACAAAACTTAATGAAATAGGCTGTGTTTCCATGACAGGAAAAATTTGTAAATCTCATTGAATGTTTACTTTTTGATGTCTTATGTTTAATGCCTGTGAATATGTTAAGACAATACCTAAAATGATTTTAAAATATTCGAATCACTTTTTTGCTCTAATTGTTTTCTTTGCACATTATCAATTTGATATATATTCATTTGGGTTTTTTCTTGTTGTTGTTGTTAAGTTTGCATTCCTGTCATGGTGACTTTAAGAGACAATGATTGTTTCTTAATCTATTGCTATATTGTAAGCACACCTTGAGCATGATCCTTGACAGATCACTGGGAAAATAACAGTACCTCAGATGGAAATTATTTTGAAAAGAGGAGACAATAATGGTAAATTCCAGGTAATAAAGTTTTAGAAGACACTGTTGGAGGAAGACTGGAGATGGGATGTGAAAGATCGTGGTGATTCTTAAATCATTCTGCTTGACTCTGTGCCTTGCCTAGTAAACATTTGTTACTAACTAAATCACAGGGCAAACTCCAACAAATCATAATATCTATCTTTGAAATACCCCATAGCATATATGCTTGAGTTTACAATGAACTGTAACAGTTTCACCTACTCATTGAGAGTCCAAGTTCTATTCATTTATGTATCCCAAGACCTAGGATTGGGTTTAAGTTTATAAAAATTCTCAGCAAGTCCTTGTAGAACTTGTGAAATAGTTAATTAAATTATTAAATTAATGACAGGAAGGAAAGAGGAAATTTGTTTTGCCATTTCTCAGCTACATTTTAGGCAAATGTAATATCAAAATTTATTTTTACTCATTAAGGTTCTGAGTACAAACTGTCTAGCACTCTAGGGTATTCAAATTGAAAAATGTAAATATACTGTTCTCCAATCACAGATCATACTAATGCCATAGAGGCTTCCCTACTACAATGAAGAGACTTTTCAATTTGCATAATAAGATTGAAAAACTATTAGTCTTTACTTCTGCCTCCTTCCTGAACTCTCTCAAGCTAAACATATTTTGCAGAGGAATATTTATTGAAACTTACGGTAACATTCAGAAATCTGATTTGTCAGAAGCCTATGAACGTTACTGACAGGAAACATAACTGACATCGTAACTGTCTTTTGTTTATTTACTTATTTGCTTTTAACCTGCAGTTTCATGTGTACTCTTCAAATAAAGAACTTTACATGAGCTGTGTGCTTCCAAAATGTTAGTGAAACATAAAGTTATTCTTTCTCATTGATTCCTTATGATCTTTCAACACTAAACATACCAGGTATTAGCTTTCATCCATCCAGTCCATCTAATTACATTCCATCCAGTCCATCTAATTACATGCTTACCTGTGCTGGAATTTTACCACCATTATATCATTTATGTTGTTTTAATTCTGTTTTACTTTTTTAATGTATATGTATTTCTTTTACTCAGGAAGTAGGCATAGTATACTGTTTTTGTTTATTTGTTTATTATTGTATTGCATCAGAGAACATAATTGGAATAGTGTCCTGGCTAGTTTTGTGTCAACTTGACCCAAGCTAAAGTTAGCCAAAAGGAGGGGACCTCAATTTAGAAAATGTCCCCATCAGATCCAACTGAAAATCCAACTGGGTATTTTCTTAATTAGTGATTGATGTGGAAGAACCCAACCATTGTAGATAGTGTCATCCCTGGGCTGGTAACCCTCGGTTTTGTAAGAAAGAAGGCTGAAATGGCTTTGATGAGCAAGCCTGTAACATCACCCTTCCATGGCTTCTGCATTGATTACTGCCTCCAGGTTCCGGCCCTGTTTGAGTTCTTGCCCTGACTTCCTTCAGTGATGAACTATGATGTGGAAACATAAGCCAAATGAGCTCCCCCCCGCAACCTGCTTTTGGCCACAGTGTTTAATCACAGAAATAGTAACCCTAAGACAACTGTTATGTCTTGTTATAAAATGCAAAGCTCATAATGTATACTCACAATGAATAGTTATGCTATAGAAAGTAATGTGCCTCTTATCATTTACATCATGCGTGGCCTATTGCAATTAAAAACCTTAACTAAGATATATGGTAAGGGTTCACTATGTTCATACATATTAATGATATTTTATATGGTCTTAATATCACTTACATTGATAAAAGGTTGAAAGATCAGTATTTCAAAGACAAATAAATCAAAGGAGACAGCCTGTAACTACAGAGTCTTACTTTGCTTCTCTGTTGCTATGATAGGACACTTCTTTAAAAGGGGGTGGAGTATATCAGTCAAGAAATTTCAGCCCATCATTCATTAAAAGAAACCAAGGCAAGAATTAAAGTAGAAGCCATGGCAGGATGCTGCTCACTGGCATGTTCTGACTTGGTCACCTACTTTTCTTACGTAGCCCAGGCCAGCTGTTCAAGTGTGGCTCCAGCTCACAGTGGCCTCAGCTCTCCTGTCAATTAGAATTTAAGAAAACACCTCTCACAGACATGACCATCCTCCAATCCGTCAGGGGTAACTCCTCTGGGCACAACTCCACAGTTGAGGGTTCCTCTCCCAGGTGTATAAGGTTGGCATCCAAGATTAGCCATTACATATAGATCAAGGAATTATTAGTTGACCTTTGTCTTGAAGTACCTCTAATATTTGTGATATTAACTCTGGAAGTTACTTTGACTGAACTGAGAAGGAGCTGGATTATTAAAGTTTATCTATGAATTCATCTACAGAGATAATTCGGAAAGAATTAACCAAGAGAAAAGACTCACCTTGAATGAGGGCCTGGACAGAATAAAAAGAAAGGAGAAATCCCACTAATAGTTTCTCTCCCCAGTCCTCTCTATCTCCTTATTTCCCCTCGCTCTGCCCCTCTCTCTCCACACACACACACACACACACACACACACACACACACACACAC
>LOJH01028354.1:0-17765 GCA_001685095.1 Ellobius talpinus
GGGTATAAGCTAGCCGTGCGGGAGCCAGGCGGGACGAAAAGCAGGCCTGCGCTCGCCATTTTCACTACATGTACCTCTACCACTGGTACTGGAGAACAGAGACAGGCAGATTCCAGAGATTATCGGTGAACCCTGATCAGTGAGCTCCAGGTTCAGTGAGAGACTCGATCTCAAAAAATAAGTGGATAAGCAGCTGAAGAAGACACTTATAATCATCTTCTGGCCTCCACACAAACCTGCATGCCTGAGAGTATCTGCATACATAGTGTACACACTTATTTTGAAGAATAAGAAGCTTTGTAGACAGCCTTGTTGGTTCTCTGTGGTTACCTCTCTGTGAGGGCCAAGATGTTTTGATGCCTGCCAATGGTAATGATAAATACAAGGTAAAGGAAAAGCTTACAGAGTTCACCCTGATGATTGGCACTAAGAAGGAGGAAGCGCATTTATTTGAAATGAGGTGAAGATTATAATCTGAGGAACTGGGGAGTTGTTTTAGGATGATTTGTTTATCCATGTTATCAATTCTGCACATACTATGATTGTCTACTTGCTTTTTACTTGTGGTTGTTCAGCAGAGCAGACAGGGACCCCAACCTTTACAGAAGTCAAAGGTGAATAACAAGAAATGTTTCTCTAGTGGAGGTACTTCCGACAAGCATGGGAGTTTTCTTCTGTTCCTCTTCTAACCCAGGACTCTTTACTTCTCCTTTGGCAATCTGGGCCTCCCTTGCTCCTGGTGGTCCCCATATTGATTTCAGGTTGAATGTAGACACTTGATAGACACAATACACTATAGCTTATAACTCTTAGACTCAAGTAATCCTTTTACCTTAGTCTTTCTTGAGTAGCTGGGAGTGCAGGTGCATGGCACCACACACAGCCAGTGGGTGGTGTATCATCAGAATTTGCTACTTATCCTTTTGTCCTTCCAAGGGACTGTGCACGCCAAATTTGTATTTGTATTCTCGTCAGAATAATCCTAAAAAGCAAACTATTTAGCATGTTGATACAAATGGTTAATACCAATCATAAATTTATTGGATGTTTTCCATGTACAGCATACTGTTAGGGGATCTATATAAGTCATGTTATTTTTATTCTCTCAACAGTCATATAAGGTAGACACTGTTGTTAGCTCTACTTTATGCAGTATTTTAGCAACCCAGAAAATATCATACAATATATGTGATTATATTCATCCCCATTCCTTCCCCAATTATTTCCAGATCAACCTCCATATCCCACCCTTCTCAATTTTGTTTTATTTTTTAAATTTTAATAAATTACGGAGTCCACTTTGTAGTGCCTGTATACTTTTAGGTGTAAGGCCATGCCTTGGAGCAACCTTCACCTACCAGAAGCCACACACTTAAAAAACTGACTCTACCTCCTCCAAACCATCGACTGTCACTAGCTCCTCAGGTAGGGGTGGGATGTGTGGACGTTGTGTAGGTCTTTAGCAGGCAGCCACAGCTGCTGTAAGCTAATGAGACAGCACTTTTCCCATGTTCAGAAGCCATTGTTTTGTTCCAGCTGTCCATAATCTACAGCTCTTACAATCTTTTTGCTTTCTCTTCCACACTGGTTTGAGCCTTGAGGTTGGTGGGTGATATAGAGGTCCCATTTGTGGCCGAGAACTCCTCTGAACCTTACTTTTCACCATTTGATCAGCTACGAGCCTCTGTGTTAACCACCATCCACTGGGCAAAAAACTTGTTTGGGAAGTTGGAGAGTTGCAATGTCTATGTGTATAGAGATATATTTTTAGTAGGCAGTTTGATAATGTGGTCATTTAGCAGGATAATATTAATAAATTCAGCCCTAGGATCTGTGAATCCCTTTCTTGGCTAGATTTTCAATATGAGGAATGCATTTTCTCTTATAGACCGGCTTTAAATCCAATCAGAAAGAGGTTGGTTAACCTCATAACATTCATGACACTATTACACCCGTGGGTCTATCTTAGCATTCCAGTCATTATTACAGTTCACAGGATTCACAGGTGAATAATATGGTTGATGACTTCCCTGCCAGCAACCTACATAGCACCACTTCTTACTATGAAAGTCAACTGAGGAGAAGCCCCTTAGCAAATATCAATTTTATTTCTCTGTGTCCTGTGACCAAAGTATATTGTGTCATCATAAATAGAATCTTACCAGCAAGTTCTGCTGGGCAACCAAGAGCAACGGCAGTGGCCTATATTGTTTTGGGGGTCTTCTCAACCAACAACTCCAGAAGAGCTTTTTATTTGGAAATCTATGGTTCCTGGGAGAAGTGTTATCCTTGATGTAGGCTAACTTCAATTAAAGTAAAATGTATGTAATGCTCTGCTTCCTTATGACTGGTTCAAACACACGCTGAGTTAGTTATCTCTTCCCTAACCTCTTCCTCTGTCCTACTCTCCCATCCCTCTCCTCACTTAAATCTTTCCCCCCGTTATTCGGCCTTTCTCCTTAATATCACCTGTATACTATTATCCCCTGCCTTTCTCCTTAATATCACCTGTATACTATTATCTCCTGCCTTTCTCCTTAATATCACCTGTATACTATTATCTCCTGCCTTTCTCCTTAATATCACTTGTATACTATTATCCCCCTATTTAAAAAGAAAAATTGACTATAAAAGGGAACATAACTTACTTTTCCTAGGGTTCTCATAGAATGTAAATAAGCCAAGATTCAAACCTGTAGCCGGAGGCTTTTCTGGGTCCTACCAAGTCTCTCAGTCACTTATAAAACAATCCCTTAGAGGCTTAAAATTAATTATAATTGTTTGAACAATGGCTCAAGCTTATTACTGGCTAGCTCTTACATTTAAATTATCTCATTTCTATTAATCTATATATCACCACATGGCTCATCGCTTACCATAGATTCTCTGACATCTTTCTCTTCTGGAGGCTGCTGGTGCCTCCCTCAACTCCAACTTCTTTCTCCCTGTATCTCTGCTTGGATTTCTCACCTAGCTATATTCTGCCCTGCCATAGGCCAAGCAGCTTATTAATCAAGCAATAAAAGCAACACATATTTGCAACATACAGAAGGGCATCTCACATTATTTCCCCTTTCTGTCTAATTAAAAAGGAAGGATTTAACTTTAACATTGCAAAATTATATATAACAAAACAGGTGACAAGTGAGAATTACAGTTATAATATTTAGTCTATTTGTATTTGACCAAATTACAGAAAATACTCTATCATCTATTCTATCTTTGTGAGCCTAAAGTTTCATATCTAATTTATCTTTTATCATAATTAAGGAAATCTACATAATCACCATTTGCATTGCTGACTGAACAGCAAAGAAGCTGTGGAAGTCTTGAAATGTCCAGCATCGGTACTTAGGACCTCAACTATCCATCATCACACAATAGATAAAATTTCTATCTCTTGTCAATGTGTATGGAAATTCAGAAGTGCTAGCATCTGGACTGGGTTTGTACTCACCAAAGAGTTACCTAATTAGAATAAAATTGCAGCTCCTATTTACACCAAGGAAACATCCCATGTCAAAGAGATGGAAGATACTTATACATGGCATGGCACTAAACATCAGCTAGAAAGTCCCAAGGTATGCTCAAAATAAAGAAGAGCAGAAATATAGACGCTTTTAATTTCTCTAAGTGAATGTGTTTATGTAAACATGTGCATGTGTTTGTGTGTGTGTATGTGAATTAAGTCAAGCTGGTGTCACAAATATTAAATTATTCAATTAGGCAGCACAAGATTAAGCCAATAAAATGTGTTAATGTGACACATCATTTCACAAATGGGATTTGAGGAGGCCTTGCTGAGATCCTCCAACATGACAAAAATGCACATTAACTTTTTATTGCAGCTTCTTTTCAAGGTCATGGCAGAAGTCAGGTAATAGTTCAAGAAAGAGCAGGAGGGGTTCAGAAGTCAGTGTTCTTGAGCAGTGATTTTACTTTCGAATTTGCTTTGTTATTTTCCTAAATGCTCTTCAGACATGCAAATAACCTGTCTTCGGTACTCAGTCACATGGTTGTGAAGCCTGTTTACTGTTTACTGAGCTGTATTCTGGTGGATAAACTGTGCTTTAAGTTTTATGGGCCTCTGGGTGTTGTTTAGTTGGTACAGTGCTTGCATAAAGCCTGGGTTTGCCCCCCAGGGTCACATAAACCAGTGTGGAGGTCATCCTTGGCCACATATGCTTTCAAGGTCAACCAAGGATGCATTCTACCCTGTCTCAAAAATAAGTTTAATTCAGTGTAATATTTTTATGTATTATCTTGATGAACATTTTAATATTCATATGTTGTTTGTTATGAATTTAACCATTGGAAACAATTAAAATGTTCAACAACTGGGGAATGACATAAGTCAACAAGGGTTTATCTATTATTTTCAATTAAAATATTGTGAACAAAGAATCTATAATAAGGGCAATAATTACTGTGTTTAATAAATAAATTATAAAATTGTTTATATGTTTATTTGTAAAATATGTGTTGATAGACAATTAGAGGGAAGTTTTCCAAATTATTCATGTTATTTCTGACTCAGGAGATGTGGGTATGAGTGTTAGTTCTAAAATTATTTTTCTCTCAATGAAATCAAGAATCTGTTATTTGAAGAGATAACTAAGATTGATAAGTCTTTGGCCAAGTTAACAAAAAAAATGAAAGTGAAGATCCAAATGAAAATTAGTGATGAAAAAAGAAACATTATCACAGATACAAATAAAATCCAGGAAATCATTAGGACAAGCCTTAAAGTCTAATATTGTACTAAAAATTGGAAAATGTCTAGAAGAAATGTATGAATTTCTAGATGCATATGATCTACTGAAGTTATACCATGATGCAGTTTGTGTTTTTAACATGGCTATTAAATCAACAAAATTGAGGCAGCAAATAAATAAATAAATTCCAAGCTAAAGCCTGTCCACCCAGATGGATTCAATCCTAACTTCTACCAGATCTTTAAGGAAGAATTAACAGAAAAACTTCATAAACTATTGCATAAGTCAGAATAGGAAGGAATGTTAGCAAAACTCTTTCTCAGAAGTCAGTGTCACCCTGATATCAAAACTCAAAAAAGATACAACAACAAAACGTTATAGGTCAGTATCCTTGATGAGCATAGATGTAAGAACTCTCAATAATATACTTGCAAATTGAATTAAGGGACATATCAAAAATATTATTCGTCATCAATAACCTGACTTCACTATAGAAATTCAGAGATCCTTCAACATTTTAAATCACCAAGTGTAGTAGATCAAATAAGTGGGCTCGGGAGCAGAAGCCACATCATCACCTCAATAGGTGCAGAAAGTTCTTTTTTTTGTTGTTGTTGTAAATAAAATCCAACATCTTCTTGTGATAGAAGTACTGAAGAGTTAAGGAAAAGAAATTACATATACCCACATAAATAAAGGCGGTATACAAAACCATAACCACCATCATACTAGACAGGGGACACGCAAAGTCCCAATCAGGAAGGAGATAAGACTGTACACTTTTCCAGTCTCATTCAGCTTTGTGGTGGGTGTGCTAGCTAGAGAAATAAGACAAAAGAAGGAAACAAAAGGAATACAAATAAGAAAGGAATAAATCAAAATATTCTTTTTATATGACATGACTATAAATGAGGAGACCCTAAAGGTCCCACCAGATAGACTGGAGAGATGACTCAACCATGAACGGCTAGGCTCATAACCAAAAATGTAAGACTCCATGAAAAACCCCTTAGATCTGATTCAGCAAAGTGGCAAGATACAAATTATCACACAAAACAAGGAGCCTCTCTATGTACTAAGGACAAACACACCCCCAAATAAATCAGGGAAATAGAAAAAATGTAAAAGAAGCGAAACACTTCTAAAATGAAAAACGTTAGACCCTGAAAGGAATTGGAGAAGAGACTGGAAGATGGGAAGATCTCTTCACTGATTGGCAGGATGAATACTGTGAGAATGGCCAGTCTACAGAGGCAATCACAATCCCATCAAAATACCAATGCCCCGTTTCACAGAAAGAGTGAAAGATCTTTAAAATTCGATCAGAAGCAGAAGAGACTCTGGAAGGGCTTAGTGAGCCTGAAGAAAAGGAATAATGTCTGAGACCAACCCAGTGATCTCAGCTCACAGGAGGAACCATACAGCAAAGAAAAAAAGAAGGGTGCCATGCTGGCACAAGAGCAAATAGAACCGATCAGTGGAACAGAATAGAGGGCCTAGATCCAACCCCATAAAGCCGTGTTCCCCGACACATGATAAAAATTCCAAAAATACACACAAAAGAAAAAGTCTCTCAAACAAATGAAGTTGGGAGAATTGGACAGCCACATGTTAAAACAAAACAAAGCAGACAAAAACTTGGTCCCTATTTTTTTCCACATAGAAAAGTTTAACTAGAACAAATCTTTTGGTGATTTAACTGTAAATGTCCTCTAGAACTTTGAGGGCAAACACTTCAAAATATGGATATTGGCATATGTAATTGCTCAGTAAATTATGACAACAATAGATAAATAGGGCTTCATGAAATTAAAAAGCTTCTCCACATCAATTAAGTGGAGACTCCCTACAAAATAAGAGAAAATCTTTACTAGCTACATATATGACAGAGAATTAATATTCACAGTATACAAAGAACTCACAGAATGAAGCAATAAGAAGTCAATCTAGTCATTGGATGAACTGATAAAATATATAGATGGTTCTTAGGAAGTGCAAATGAGAATTAGAGATAAAACATATTCAACCTCACTAGCCATCAGAGAAAGTGCAAGTTGAAGGTACCTTGGGATTTTATCTCATTCAATAAGAAAATGAACAGCAAATGCTGCTACCAAGAATTGTGGTACGTGATAAGGGAACCCTTATCACTGTTTTGGGGAATGTAAACTCGTCCTGTCAAGTTGAAAATCAAGACGGTGTTTCCTCAAAAAGCTAAAACAGAGCTCAGTCTCTGACTCAGATAGGATCTCTTAGGCATTTACTCAAAGACTCCAAATCAATGTATCATAGGATCTACATGCACTCATGCTTACTGAGGTTCCACCCACAATTTTAGCTAAGTCATAGAAGCAGCCTCGGTGTCCAACAGAGGAATAAAGAAATATGCTGTATATACACAATGGCAATGCTTGTTTTCTTAAATAAATAAGAATAAAAGTTATTGAAATTATTATATTAAAACTGAGTTAAGCTAGCTTCAGAAAGGCAAATATGTTTCTGTCATTTATGGTTCCAATTTTTAATATAAAAATACATAAAATACATAAAATCTTGTATGTATATATGATGTGGAAGTAGAAGCAACACTAAGAAGGGAACAATAGGGACTAATCAGAGGGGCCAGATGAGAAATGAAGCATTACTGGTTTTCTGTTCCTTTTTTGTTTTATTTGCCATAGTATCAATTTTTTATATCTTAGCACACACTAAAAAGACTATTTAAGGCACATTTGAATTATTCATAAGTACCAATAAAAACTTCAATTAGCAGTCATTATTAGTCCTGGTCTTCAAAACAGTTCAAATAACTTGTAGTTTCAGTATTTTAAGTAGAAGTGATTTGTTCAAAGTATTTTTAAAATAAGGTTGAATGTGGTCTTTAAACTAAATTTCATTTATCAAAATTTCATTTAGCACAGAAAAAAGTCTGGGAGCAGAACGCCCTGCCCTTTCTCTCTGCTGCTCTGGTTCTCTGTGGCTGTCTGTGCTCTGTTCCCTCATTCCTCAACACACTCCTTCCTAAGTGTGTCTGCTTAGGGAAGCTCCCCAGACTCCTTACTCCATATGCAGGTTCCGAGAGTGAATGTCGCTCTTCTTTGTTGGAAAACACTTGAGTTTCTCCTACTAACTCTTTACATAGTGTGATTGTCTCATAATCTACCTACAAGTTTAACTTTTTGTGGTGTGATTTCCTGCTCTATTTTAAGTTCCATACAGGAAAAGAAAGTGTGTCTATTTAGTTCTTTACTGAATGCCCAGCACCTACCACAGAGCATAGCATTTAGAGTTCAGCAACACGCACACGCGCACAAGCATGTGTGTGTGTGTGTGTGCACAGTTGTGCACTTTCTTGTGAATGTTTTTGCAAGGTTGATGTTGCATGTCTTCCTTGAATACTTTCTGTCTTAGTTTTTAAATTATTTATTTTTAATTATATGTGTTTATGCACTACTGTGTGAGCGTGCACATGTGCATGTATGTGCGTGTGAGTCCAGGTGCTGCGGAGGCCAGAGACATGTCCTTTGATTCTCTCTTTGCTCTCTATTTCTCTAGGGCTGGGATTTCAGGTAAGTGCCTCAGCAGCCATTATTTCCCCATGTGTGCTGGCCATCCAAACTCAGGTGCCCATGACTGTGTGTCAACCACCTTGGTGACTGAGCTATCTTCCTAACCCGCCCACTACTTGCTGTAAGAATGGATGAACCCATTCTGTTTCAGAGACCCCAGGTGGGATGTTCAAATATTTAAAAGTCCCCCCCAACACACTTGACAACCAAATTGAGTGAGAATCGGAATGTGTTGCGGGTTGGTTACAGTATGGAAAAGTGAGGTTGCAGCTTTCCTCAACCACTAATATTTGGGGTGAATTGTTTTAGTCTATTAAGCCCTCTTCTTTTAGTCTAAGCTGAGGTTTATTTGCAGGATGTGAATGCAATAGACCGGACTACTATCATTTCAATCTCAGCTAGCTGTATAGACCTGTAAGTGTGATATTCTAATTAAGCTACTAGGCTGTCCTTTGCACAACTGTGGAACTGGGATAGAGGACCTACTGAGGGGGCCATAAAGAGAAGAGATTAGTCCATGACCCTACCCCAGTCAGAGTCTGGGTTAATATCCATGGTTCCTAATACCACTGAAGACTGTGAAAATACCGGAATCTTGGCCATTTCCTAAGGCCAGGTGAGACTCTGAGGGTCATGCTGCAGTCGGGGCCATACAGATCTTAGTTGCCTATACTGCCACAAGGTGCCATGGTGACATCTGGGCACAGGCTGCTGCTGAGGGTCATGTCTGGGTCTGTGGCACTACCCAAGCCAGGGTCTGTGTTGATGTCCATGGCTCCTGATACCATCAAGGCAACGCTGATACCAGGGATCTGGGTTGCCCCTGGAGCCATGTTGGTACCTGAGGGTCACTCTTTCTAAGAGGCCATGCCTATCTGTATGGCCTGTGCTGCCACCTGGGACCAGAGTGACATCTGAGCATGGGCTGCTGCCGGGGACCATGTCTGGGTCCACGGTCCTACCACAGCTGAGGTTTGTGTTGATGTCCATGGCCTAAGTTGCCGCCAAAGACCAAACGGATGCCTGGGGTCTGACCTGAAACCTGTGGCCATGTTGGTGTCTGAGGGCCATGCCACCACTGGGGCCATGCTAATTTGGGTGGCCTGCACTGCCACGTGGGGCCATGGTGTCATCTAGGTTTAGGCTGCTGCCTTGGGCCATGTCTGGGTCTGTGACCCAACAGCAGCCGTGGTCTGGGTTGATGTCTGTGGCACTGGTTGCCACCATGGGCTGTGCAGATGCTCAGGGTCTGGACAGCCACCTGAGACCATGTTGGTGTTCAAGGGTCTTGCTGTCACCAGGGCCATACTGATCTGGGTGGTCTGTGCCGTCACTAGGGTCATGGTGATATTTGGGCCCAGGTTACTGCTGTGGGCCATGTCTGGGTCCATGTTCTTGCTGCACTTAGGGTCTATGATGATGTCCATGGCCCTTGTTACCACAGGCGGTCATAGAAACCATGCATGTTGAAACCTGAGGGCCATGCTGAGCTGCCTATAGTCCTTACTGGCCCTGAGAGAACTGGCCCTGCCCCTTGTTAGTACTGCAGAAGGAGAGCTGGTCCTGTCCCCCATAGGAGAGCTTCTCCCCCTGTGCTTGGGAGAGATGGCCCCACTCCTCACCCATGGGAATGGGAGAGCTGGCACCAATGGCATGGGCCTAGGAGAGCTGGCTCTGCCCCTTGCCTGCAGGTGCTGGTTCCAGTGGCCTGTACTGATGAGCTAAGTTACCATCCAGACCCACATCCTGCCACTCTAACATCTGCCCCATCTATGACCTGCTGGAGTATATTAAGGGACTGGTCCTACGGAATAGTAACTGCAGGATCTCCATGACTCAGGGTTACCACAGAGGAGTTTTTGTGAGGGTCAAGTGATGATGGTGTGCCAGGTCTCTTGAATCAGACCAAGGACTCATGGCAGTGAACATTTTGCATGTGGGGCTGATGGGACAAAAAGGTCTATGGTGTGACACAGCGCAGCTCCCGATGCCCCTGGGATGAATGAAGAGATGTTGGAAAATGGAAGAGTGAAAGCCATTTTTTGATTGTTTTGTTCTTAATTAATTTTTGTTTTTTGGGGGGCATGTTGCAGGGGTGGGGTGGCTATGGAGGTACTGGCAGGTGAGTGGGATTGTGTGCATGAGAGGAAATTAGAAAATGTTCACACAGTCTTGAGCACAGAGTCAAGTAATACTGTAGACACTCAATAAATCTGAGCAGTTACTATTAATAATTTTTTAAAATTTATTTTATGAGCATTCGTGTTTTGAATGTATGTATGTTGGTGTAAGGGTGTTGGGTCCCCTGGAACTGGAGTTACAGACAATTGTGAGCTTCCTTGTGGGTACTGGAATTGAACCTGGGTCCTCTTGAAGAGCAGCCAGTGCTCTTATCCACTGAGCCTTCTCTCCAGCTTCCATGAAAAGATTTTATTTTTTTCAAGATGGGGTTTCTCTGTGTAACATCTCTGGCTGTCCTGAAACTTGCGTTGTAGACCAGGTTGGCCTGGATCTCACAGAAACCCGTCTGCCTCTGTCTCTGAGTGCTGGGATTAAAAGTGTCTGCTACCCCCCCACTCTGTGTTTTTATTTTCTCATTATTTATTCTTTGTGTCTTTCACATCATACAAAGGTTTCAAAGACAGAAGGTGACTGAAGGGATGGGGAAATGAATTGGATGGAGTTGCGTGATGTGAAAGACACAAGGAATATTAATAATGGTCTGAAGTTGCCGCCAATATTCTGAGACTAAATTTCCTCAATGACCACTAGGTGGCATTAAGGTTAGTTGAAACTACACCATGAAGACCTGTATTTCCACCAGTAAATACCTGTGATGACAGGTAATTTCAAGCACTTTGTCTTAAGCTGCGATTTAATGGCTAAGAGGTTTGCATTATTTTGTATTGAAAAATACTGGAACAGATCCTATTTGATTCATCTGTATTTCCATTAACTTTCCTCCTGTTTTTACTCTTCGTTTTCCTCTAAATGGGAAAGTTATCACTGAGTGTTCTGGATGTCACTGTAAACTCTATGGCCATATAAGCCCCTCAAAGCATGCAAAGCACTAAAAACAGTGTCGGTTCTGCATTTGCAGTCTGCTGTACTGAAGGTGACAACAGGCGGAACTCCACAGTGACCCTGAGAGAAGGTTGTGGGGCTGCCTAAGAAGGAAGCTGAAGACTGGATAGTTCCCAGTATGAAGCAGATAAACTCATAAAGAGCCTGGTGCAGCATCTGGGAGCCTATCCGTTTCCCCACTCTGCTCAAAAACGCTGCACCGAGGAAAGGAGATTGTTATTACATCTGTAGAAGGTAGTAATTAAGCAACACAATACAAATATAAGTCCCTCAGTGACAGTGTAGTAGATGGGAAAACTAAGTCTTACTTTGTCTGATTGGTTATCAAAGTATTAATCTGTGACTGTGTTATCGAAGATATTGTGGAGAACCTAGTAGAACGGAATAACTTGGATGTTAAGTAAATTTGGAGGGGTTGAGAAGCTTAATATGCAAAGAGGTATCACAAAATTTCACTGAAGGGGAAATCCTGATTATTGTTCATGATGGCAGTAAGGCTTAATGGGGGAACCGCCAATTTGTCCATCATTTCCTAATCTCTGGGGTGAACTGTCAAACAGTGGAGTTCACCTTTAACTGAACTCTACAAGGGTAACAGTTATGTACATGTTATCTGGAGATTACTAAGCTAGATCATGGTGTCAACACTGTAGTATATGTTCAAAAAATGTTGGTTACACGATGATAACATATCCAGTAATTTAGAGCAAATAAATGAATCCTGTTGGGAATCACTGAAAGGAATTTGTAATTAACACAGGGTCATCTGTTCATACCAGGATGCTAGCCATCTGTCCCAAACACAGGAGGATGTCAAATTCAGATAAAAACACAGGGAGAAATAAAAGACAAAGTCAAGTTTAGAAACAAGGCAGACACCTGATATGAACCAGAAATGAAACATCATCATAAAACATGGAAAGCTGCAGAGACTGTCTGGCTCCCCAGGTGGGAGCAAAGCAGTAGAGTTGGGTCTTGTTCCTATGACAACCAAAGTAAGCAGAACCCTGTGAAGTGCAGCTTTGTGCCCTGGACTGCTGCTCTCCTTTAACTTCCAACGATCTTTTCCAGAACAAGTAAGAAGCCCACAATTGACATGCCAAGCTGCTTGCCTTCTAAGCTTAGGGAAGTGATTTTTTTTATTTTCTTTTTAATAGGCATATTGAAAATGGAATATTACTCATGGAAATGATTCAGATAGGGCAGGCTCCCAGACACTATGGTGAAAAAATAACCCCCAAACTAGGCTAGAAATACATAGAAATAACCAAGAGCTGAGTGAAACACTTTCTGTTGCTGTCTGTCCGACCTGTTAAACATAATTAGAAACCAGAAGTTTACTTCCGGGGGCATGGAATCAAAGTGAGATGAACCAATTCCACGGCTGAAAGTTTTATAAACTTTTGAAATTTCCTCTCCTAAGAGTCAGACAGTAAATAGTTTAGGTTTCGTGAGCCATATAGTGCTTCTTCAAACTGAGGTACCAAAGCTGCCATAGCTGACTTTATATAAATAAACCATGGTCCTTTGGCTTAGTAAAATCTTATTCTCTCAGCAAGACTTGGAGCACAAGCTAGTCTTCTAGCCCTGCCCTGTAGATGCGACTTTCCTATCATGAGGGTAGGTGCAGCTTATGCCAGCTTCCTTACGCTTTTGAACTGGGGCTTTCTTTCCTGTAAACAGACTCAAAGCCAGACACTGTGATTAGCCTTTTGCAAGCCTCCATGCCGGCCAGCTTCTTTTCCTTACATGTTACAACCCCTATAATTAGATCGAGACAGGTGTTGGGGGCTTTGCAGAGTCTCTCTTCTCCTAAGGTGACTCTCCATCTGTGTTTCGGTTCAGTGAGAGTTTAACTCCCTGACTATATTAATTTCCTAATACATGCTGGCATGTGGGCCCTCATTTCCAAGTTTTACAGGGAGTTCCTATTTTGGCCTATATGCCAATCCTCATACTGTGATTCTAGCCAAATAGTGTAGCAATTGGGGTTTGAGTTGATTATCTTTCCCAGTTAATAGCTCCAGGAAAACAGCTTCTATTTTTTAGTGGACCGGGGTGCTCCTGGTAATTGCCTGTAATATAGATACACCTTCAATTTATTACACATTCTAAACAAACCCACGTTAAGAGGGCCCTCCCCCTGCTCCCAGGAACTAGTTCACTTTCTGTTCTTGTTGGCAACTGACTGTGTCCTGTATGACTTAGTTACCTACCTTTTCTGTAGGAGAGGTAATTTCCCATTTCAACAATATGGTGGTTGAATTTAGGGACTAGCATCTGAATGTGAGATCAAGTCCAAGCCCTTCTGAGTCATGATCTGTATTTCAACAAGATCTTTAGATGACTCATCATTACTAAAGTTTTAAAGTACTTTCTCTGGCAAGTAGTGTGCCTTAATACAATTTTTTTAAAAGTCAATTTTGCCTCTAGGTGGCAAAATTAGGCAAAGGAGGGAAGTCTGAGATATCAGATTCGATTTCTCCTGTATTCTTGTGTCCTTGGTGAGGGCGTGAGAATATATGGTGACAGCTCAGTGTGGTCCTTCCCAAGTCTGGTTGTCTCCTTGTTAATTCATTGACCTAGGACATTTAGAACACCAAAGTAAAATCCTAGTTCACCAGGAAACCGGTTTTCTAGAGATGTTAGACATTCCTTTTCGTTAGGAAGCTATGGGATTCTTTCTCTTTTCTGGTTTTAAAATATTGATAGCATGATACGAGCCTTTCCCAATCATTTCAGAAGAAACTGGAACTCTATTTCTAAGTCTGGAGTTGACGAAACTCATGTGTAGGGTGCAATCCTCATGTAGTGATCCCATGCGAGTGTATATGGCCAGCTTCCCCAATGAGGCTCAAGGGACAGCAGGAGACAGAAGTGAATGTTCTTTGTGAGCAAGGATCTAGAGCTATAACGTGGTTTTGGAGAGTGAAGGTAGATATGATTCTTGTCTTGCCGGATCAAGCATGTATTTCCTTGGGTAAGCTAGTTTGACCCAAAGACTGATAGTGTAAAACAAAGTAAGTTACTGTGTTTTTAGGGATGGGAATCAAGACTTTTAAATTTAAATTGCTAAAAATCTTTCTAGGTCCCTGATTTGCCTTTGCAAACAAAGTCTGTGCCCCTTAGTTTCCTCATGCATGAAACGGGGCCACTAAATACATTCTTCAAATGACTGTTAAGAATAGCCCTTGAAATCACAAGTAGGAAATTCTTTCTAAAGTTTGGAGATGTCTAGAAACGTATAACAACAGTTTCTATTGCAGTGACTTTTTTGTTAGTTGTGTTACAAAGAAAAGACATTGGGAGTTTTTGGAGAAAGAAAAGAGAAGTTATTGGAAGTGGGGACAAATGGTAGAGGTGAGGGCACACGGGGGTCATGTGTTTTCTACAAATAACGATCTTTACAGCATATGCTGTCTGAGCACTAGGACTGGTAACCTTATTCATCCCAGAAAGTCAAATACCTCCTGAAGAATTGAGTTGTCCATTCAATTCTGTATTCCGTCTATTTCATGTTGTCTGTCTTGACTCAAGAAATTACAGGTGATGTGGGGGTCAGGGTTTGGATTTTTCCTTTCTTGAAGGAATTCTTTTAACTGTAAAAAATAGTTCTGGTTACAGGAAAAATTCTCAGCAAATTTTGATGGATTATTGGTTCCAGTTTGTGTTACCTCCTGCCATTGTGAGTAGCTGATGCCTCCTGATTGATACAGCATCAGAGTGGGATTAAAGGTGCCTTTCCATCACCCTTGTAAACTCTTTGTGCTGTTATAACTTTTTACATCACAAACACAAACAAAATCAAACCCAAGTTGTCCCTGATCACCAAAATTTCACTGCATTCTACAGAAGGAATTGAGGGCTAATTTTGAAGGAAGGTAGTTTGAAATTCCATCTTGTGTTTTAGAGTTTTTAAAGAGTTTGCTCATCAAGTGAAAAAAAAAGCCAAATTATTTCTAAGCTGCATCTTGTCTCCTTATTTTCAAAGGAGGCAGATCAGACTTCACAGAAGAAAATAAAGTGGCTAATTTGAAAAAGACAAAGGCTTGGCTTCAAGTGATGGCCTCATTTTACTAGTTTCTAATTTATGGCCGTATAGACATGATCTCTGACAGTGTGTGTCTGTGCAGAATGAGGATCCTCAGGAGACAATGATTTAGAGAACAGGTCAGCCTTACAGTCCGCTCAGGCTTCACCTATACTGTGTGCAGCTGGTGGAGAGAGGCATCATAAAGAATCAATTCTTTTTTTTCTTTTTTGAAGTAAAAAATATGGGTTCATAAGGTATAGCGAATAAGAAAGTAACAATATGTTGGGAGAGTGTTCATACTTCTTAAAAGGAAGTCCTAATCTTTGTAGCCTAAGAATCCTAACTAAGCATGAGGCTGACCCAGGGCAGAAGAAAGGGCAATTGAGTCAAGAGAGGTAATGACTGGCTGCCAAAGGATGGATGTTCTGAGCACCTGATCTAAAGGGCCCAGTGATGAAGAAGCTTGATCTGATTTAAAGCAAAAAAGATTAACACTAGCATCAAGGCATACAGAAGAATATTTGAAAGACTAAGACCAGAAGAAGAAGACAGGGCAACGGGATACCTAGGGAGGAAGATTTTAAGGCTTGGTTTCATCTTGCCTGTGAGTGGGTGGGCAGGTTGAAGGTGATGCCTCTGGGCTATTTTTAAGAAAAGTGGAGTGAAACTCATGCAAGGTGTATCTTCAAAGTCTGTTATGGAATATAGTTTAAGATGTGTTACATTCATTTCTAGTGTGTAGTATTTGTTTAATGATGCAAAGATGCTAGTTTTATATCAACTTGGCACAAGCTAGAGTCATTGGACAGGAGGAAGCCTCAGGTGAGATAATACCTCAATAAGACTGACCAATAGTGGAATCTCATAGTTGTTTTGATTTGCATTTTACTGATGGCTAAGGATGTCAAACATTTCTTTATGTGTTTTATCCAGAAAATGATGGAAACAGATGCATAGACCCATGGGAAATCCTGCTGAAGAGAGAGAGGGAGGACTGTGGGAGCCAGAGGGTCAAGGACATCATAAGAAAACCTACAGAATCAACTAACCTAGGCTCATAGAAGTTCACAGAGTCTGAACTGTCAACCAGGGAGCCTGCAGGAGACTGATCTAGGCCCTTTACATATATATTACAGTTGTGTGTCTTAGTCTTCTTGTGGTACTCCTGGTAGTGTGAGCAGGGGCTGTCTCTAACTCTTTTGTTGACTTCTGTGACCCTACTTCTCATATTGGGTTGCCTTGCCCAGCCTTACTATATGGGGAAGTGCTTAGTCTCACTGAAACTTGATATGTCATGTTTTGTTGACATTCATGGGGTGCCTACCCTTTACTGAACAGAAATGGAGGAGGAACAGATTAGGGGGTGGAGTGGGAGGAAAAAAGGGAGGGGAAACTGCGGTCAGGGTGTAAAATAAACAAAAAGAGAGCGATTGCTCTATAGGCAGGACTCTAGGGCATTTTCTTAATTAGTGATTGATGGGAGAGGGCCCAACCTATTGTGGGTGGGGCTACCCTTGGGCTGGTGATCCTGGGTTCTATAAGAAAGCAGGTTGAGCCAGTCAGAGGGAGTAGGCCAGTAAGCAGCGCTCCTCCATGGCCTCTGCATCAGCTCCTGTCCCCAGGTTCCTGCTCTGTTTTGAGTTCCTGTACTGACTTTCTTCAGTGATGAATAGTGATATGAAAGAATAAGCCAAATAAACCCTTTCCCTCCCAAGTTGCTTTGGTCATGGTGTTTTATCACAGCAATAGAAACCTTACCAAAGACACTGATGGCACATTTTCTTCCTATTTATGTATTCCACACTTTATTCTCTGTTATAAAATGCCCATTCCTTCTAGGAATAATAAAGACAGTAACATGTAAAGAGAAAGGAAAACAGTGTTCTGGATCTTTATGCTGTGACAAATGATCAGGCTATTCATGGCAAAAGAATAATCATTAATTCTTACTAAGCAACTGTACTGGCTGCTTTTGTGTGTCAATTTGACACAAAATAGAGTCATCAGAGGAAGAAGCCTCATTTGAGGAAATGCCGCAATAAGATTCAGCTGTAAGACATTTTCTAATTCAGTGATCAATCGAGAGGGAGGTCCCAACCCATAGTGGGTGGTGCCATCCCTGGGCCTTTGATCCTAGGTGCTATAAGAAGGTGGTCTGAGCAAGTCTTGGGATGCAAGCCAGTAAGCGTCTGCTTCTGCATCAGCTTCTGCCTCTGGGATCCTGCCCTGTTTGAGTTCTTGTCCTGACTACCTTTAGTGATGAACAGCAATGCTGAATTGTAAGCCAAAGAAGCCCTTTCCTCCCCAATTTGTTTTTTGGTCATGGTGTTTCATCAAAGCAATAGAAACACTAACCAAGACAGC
>LOJH01028356.1:0-17765 GCA_001685095.1 Ellobius talpinus
TCCCTCCCTCCCTCCCTTTAATTAGGTTTAATACCTGATTCAAAATGGAACCAGAAGATATGGGAGCAGGCACAATAGGATCTCCACCCCCTCCCCCATCTTGGACTGGCAAGATTACAAAGCTGACGCTCCAGCTTCGCATTTCTCTCCCCGTGACCCTCTTTTTTTTTTACCATGGCCTCTGTTTCTGACTCCTCTGATGGGCTCTGGTACTCCCTATGTTTCCTCTTCTTCATGGGCTTTAGGAGCTCAGAAGTGACAGTACAGCCCGAGTTCTCTACTATGACTGACCTACAAAAGGAACGTTCTCATTAGAGAAAAAAACAAAACAAAACAAAGCAAAACAACAATTAATAATAATAATAATAATAACAATAACAATAACAATCAAAACACTATAAATTCAGTAGAATTCACAGCATTCACATTCTCCTAAGCCTGGAGTCAGAAAGATATCTCAAGGGCTAAAAAACGGGGCAAGAAAGACTATAACTCCTCGTTCTTACCGCTTCTGGAAAGGTGGAGGGCAGCGGTCACCCGAAGAGCCAAGGTCTGGGGCAGTGCTTTGTTGAGGCCCACAAGTGTGGCACTCACAGGAGCTCGCGTCTTCTGGGGGTTCCTGAGAGGTATCTTCTTGAGGGTCCTGGCGGACATCTGTGGAAACCCGCTGGGCCTTAGTCTTCTCATCCTGGACAGCCACATGCAGGCTCCGCCCACATCCCTACAGCCCATCTTCTACTGGACAGCATCCTTCAGCCTTCTCCACTTAGGACTGCCTCCTTTCATATTCCCATCCAAGAGTCTTCAGGGAGCTCAAGTGTCACCCACCCACACACTGCCCCTAGAAGCAGGATCCTACCAGGATACTGGGTGCCCGTATCGCCTCCTGTAGGGCCACCTTCATGTCCGACCAGGCTTTCTCGCTGCCGTTCCGGGCTTGGCGGTCGCTGTACTCCCATCATGTTCAATGGCGCATATTCGCTTATTCGGAACTAGGGATACAGAAAAATTTGAGGACCGTGACTAACTACTACATCAGCTCTCCACCCACCTTGGGTCACCCATACTTCATTTTGCTCTGCCAGCTAACACTTGGGGGGGTCCTATAGACTCCGCCCACTCTGCCCCGACCACGCCCCCACATACGGTTCCGTTCCTGGAGATTACTCACTCTAAGCCACGCCCACCAGCCTCAGCTTTTCCGCCTCAAGTCCCGCCTTCAAGCCCACAGGCCCCGCCCCACAGCTGCCAATCGTCCTGGGCACTGACCCGTAGGCCACTCCCAGCTGAAGGTGTGCAAACCCCTGTCCAATCCAGGAGCCTAACTGTGCTATTGGTCCCTGGCCCGGTGCTTAGCTGTGGCAGAATGGTGGCAGTAACTGGTTCGCTGCTAGTCACTCGCTCCAGGGCACCCACATGGGCTGGCTCTCGGGGATAGGACACCGCTGTAGCCGGGCTGGGCAGACTAAGGGTAGTTGCATTGGCTGGAAACAGATACGCAGATAAGACAGAGCACAGATGAGTCTGGTGACCCTGTCTCCTCCCACGCATGTGTATACTGGTGAAAAGCAGGTATAGAAGAGTGAAAAGTGGCCAGGTGAGGTGGCACACGCCTTTAATCCCTGCACTCAGGAGTCAGAGGCCAGCCTGATCTACAAGGCAAGTTCCAGGACAGCCAGGGCTACACAGAGAAACCCTGTCTCAAATCAAATCAAATCAAAACACAGTAACAAAAAGAGTAAAAAGTGTCGTCCTTGCCCCTGTCCACATCCTCTTGAGCAAATACGGGACCTCCAGACCACTGATCTTGACTTACTAGGAATAATAAAGGCAGTTGCAGGTAGGTGAGGACGGGGACCTGCGCTGTCTCTGGCCATCAGGTGCACACTGACCTCCCCTGTGGAAGACCCCTTCAGTGACCTTAGCACCTCCATTTCCGTGTGTCCCTCCATCCAGATGAGTCTACAAATCAAACACAGTCACCAGGATGATGAGGATAGGGAGGGAAGGGAATTTTTGGAGGAGAAACCAGTCACCTTCAAGTCAGCAACTTGCTGAGAAAGGTCTCATCTCCAAGAGGAGTAGAGTGGTCTGTTTGTTTGTTTGTTTGTTTTTGAGACAGGGTTTCTCTGTGTAACAGCCAGAACTGAAGTGTTTTAGGATACCAGCATCAGGTCTGACTCCTGGCCTTTACCAGGTTATTGATAGAACTCTGTCCAGGCCCTGCATCCTCCCCTGCCCATTATTTGTAAGGATAGGCATAATGGCATGCGTGAGGGTACCATGCACACTGTGTGTACAGAAATGGCTTATAGAAAGCATGATTCAGGCCAAGGTTCTGTTTTGGACAGTGGCACAGCCCAGGCTAAGTCCAAATCACCTCTTTCTTGATCTCCCACTTCCATTCCCTGTCTTTGAGAAATCAGAGTCTTCAGGACTACATTCTACTCTATCCAAAAGGGTCAGTCCTTGTGGAAGATGACATCTTTCCTGATCTTGTTCTTTTGTATTTCCCTGTGCACCACTCCCTCCAACCCCAGACACAGCCATGTATGGTTAGCCATAGATTAATTAAAGAGGGCCATAACACCTAGGCTGCAGCCTCTGTTGAGCAAATGCATACACCTGAATAGCAAAAGAGTGGCATATGAAAACCCAGTCAGTACAAGGTCCAGAAGCTGGGGGTTTAGCTTATTGCAAAGCACTGGACTAACATATATGAATCCTGAGTTCAAATCCAGCAGAGGGGTTGGGGGACAGAGAAGAGAAAGGAAGGGGAGGGGACAGGAGTGGAGGGGAGAAGAGAAGAGAAGAATGGTATTCCACAGCATGGTTACTACTCAGCTGCTCCTTAGTAGCCGTGGCTTCAGGTATAGATGGTAAGGAAGAATTTTAAGGCTGAGCCCAGGACGGAGTCTTGAGTTAGACTCTCAGTTTCTCCACATTCACTTTAGTACCCGTGACTCCAGATAAGTAGCTTTCCCACTCTGAGCCTCAGTTTTCTTTTCTTTTGTTTTTGTTGTTTTGTTTTTTGTTGTTGTTGTTTTGTTTTTTGTTGTTGTTTGTCTGTTTTTCAAGACAAGATTTCTCTGTATAAAAGCCCTGACTGTCCTGGAACTCACTCTGTAGACCAGGTTGGCCTCAAACTCACAGAGATCTGCCTGCCTCTGCCTTCCAAGTGTTGGGATTAAAGGTGTGCACCACCACCGCCTGGCAAGCCTTAGTTTTCTTAACAGTAAAGTAAAATAAAGGTGACAATGGCACCTACCTGAAGGGGCTTTGGTGAATGGTGGCTGTGAAGTACTGATACCAGCAGGCCTTCAACAGATAGCAATCCTCTCCCTTTAGACAGAAACTCCAGGGAGTTGGGCAGCTTCTAGCCAATACCATGGGCACTGCCTACTTGCAAAGTCAAGTTGCAATGGCCACTGTCTTGTGTCCGCCCTCCCTTTCTCTCTTGCTGTTCTTGTGTATTCATTTATCTCCAAGAGTTTCCTCCCTAAAATGGAATATATTACAGATGTCTATCATTAGAAGTATAAAGCCATGGTATAAACAGATATGTGACCTGATTAACTAAAGAAGCATTCAAACTAAACAAGATGAGTTTTTAAAACTTGAGTTTATAAAAATCCAGTATCCCCCCATTTCAATTCCAATTCATTTTGCTTTTTACTGCTTATGTGTTTATATCACTTAGAAATGTTAGTTTTATTTTATTGTACAGTTGCTTTTGCTGGAGCCTCTGTGCACTGTGTGCATGTAGTACCTGCTGAGGCCAGAAGAGGGCTTCTGATCCTCCTGAAACTGGAGCTCCCGATGGTTGTCAGAGACCATGTGGTTGCTGGGAATTGAACCTGGGTCCTCTGCAAGAGCAACAGGTGCTCTTAACCCTGAGCCATCTCTCTCTGCCTCTGCACCACTTTTAGTTATTTTAAAACAGAATAAATCTTTTATTTAAAATGCTGACGATTATGAAGAGAGGCTGCTTATTCAAAGAACTCTTTAAAAAAACAAACCAGTTCCCTCTGGCAGGTGTCTCAGAGAAGCAGCTGAAGATGGTCTTTCTGACAGGACCTTGCTGTCTGGTCTCAGCACGTCCTGTCAGAAAGACACTCAACACTGCTCCATGCTTTGGGGACAGTGGTGCTACTGAGACACAGAGTTCTCATGAGCCTTGGGCTGGAGCTGGAGACACACTTGAAAGCTGTTGCACACAGATGGTGTTTAAGACAGAGAAGGGAATGCAGAGAAAAGAGGGAAGCCTTGGAGCACCAAGACAATTGCAGGTTGGGAGGGCAGAGGAGATTCAGTGCCAGTGAGAAAAGCTTGCACAAGGTGGGAGGGAGTCAAAAGTCCTTCTGGAGACTAATGGAGACAACTGTCAGCTATCAGCCTCAGATTCTCCGGAATCCTCCAGGGGAACTCTCATTCAAAAGTTCTCTCCCTAAGACAGCTATAGATAATGAACTAACTGAGGCCTATCAAAGCCCCATCCCTTTACCTTCATTTGAGGCATCTCTGCAGGGCCATCTCAAGTTTAGGGATTCCTGCTCCACAGGCTGAAGCTCTGTTGAGACTATATCAGTATTTCACCATCTCTGTTCCATCCTGCTGGCTTCACAGGGCTACGCCCATAAACCTACACTTAAATCTGTTTCCAGGAAATCCTACTTAAAACGAGAGTAGTTGCACATAGCAAGTGCTCAGTAAACAATTTGTGAACATATCCATACTGTCTGTCAGGCTTTCCACACACACTCCACCCAGAGCCCTTTGAGGCCTTGTATACAGCAGACACCCAATAAATGCCCTGGTGGTAGGTGTTGGAAAGAAGGGAGCTAGTTCTGGAGGCACACAGAAAACTTGGAGGGGGTTCCCCCGCTCGTCCCTGCCGAAGCTGCAACGTAGACGCTAGCCAGTGGAATGCGCTGTTGGAGTGTCCAAACCCACCACTAGCCTCCCTCGACTAATGCAGACAGTTGCAGGCGGGGCAGCCACTGATCCATTTGCTCTGCAGAAGGGTTACTTTTTTTAAACGCCAAAATGGCGGAATTCTTTAGTTTTTTTCCCCCGCTTATAGCAAATTTTTTAAAAATTCTATTTTCTGTTAAAAAATATTGAAAATCAGTGACAGAGGAAAGTTTGCCAAATGGCCTATGGAAACCCGAACTCGCCTTCCACACCCTCTCATTAATGGAAACTCTTAATTGATTGCATCTCTTTGCAAGGCCGAGTCTCTGCCCTCCTCGCGGCTCTGGATGCCGATAGCAGTGCCGGTGGGCTCGCCCGACCGGCATCCCGCAGCCCCCAAAGGGAGTGCCCAGCCCTGGTACTGCAGAGCCACCTCCCCAGCCCGCGGCCAGTGCGTCAGGAACTGGGAAAGAACCTGGGGCGGGGCCCTCAGGACACCTGCACTCGCCGTGCCGGCCGGGACCGGGGTGTGACGTCCCGGGAGCCCCCAGCCCGAGTACACCGACCCGTGCTTACCTGCAAGGCTAGTGGGTGTAGCCCGCGCCAAGTGACCGTGGGCGCCCGGTGTGGCGCGCGCCTGCGCACACAGGGGGGCGGGTCCGTTCCCTGCAGAGAGCAGCGCGGAGCTGCTTAAGCCGCCTGATCTGAGCGGCCATGGACCCAGGTTGCAGCTTTTGCTTTTTGTCAGAGCTCTGGGGGGTGCAGGCTTAATTGCCTCTTTCCCACAGGACCCGTTAGCTTCTCGGGAAAAGGGGGTGGAGATTCTTACAGTATTCTGGGAACCACGGAGCCGGGAGCGGCAGCCAGCCTGATGGACCTCCAGCTGAGTGATCTGTACCAGGCAAGGCGCACCCCTGTATACACCTGGGTCCCCCATTTGGAGAAGGGGATTTCACGATTTTCGGAAAACTCTCCTAGGATGGGTGAAGAGTACGCACACCCAGATCAAGGAAGCTTGGTACCACGCTGCGTCTGGCCTTGGGCTTGCCTGGCATGAAGGACCCTAGCTGTACCAGCCTTTTGGTGACCTACTGCCACTGGCTGATGATGTGACCTGGGAACATCACTGTACTCCTGTGCTTCCGTTCAACATTGGAAGACTGTCAAGCCATGTTCTAGAGTTCTATAATGGTTCCTTTAGTGTTGATTCAAGCCGGTCACTGGCTCCTCTTGTGTCTTCCATTTCCTGAGCTCATCTCTCTACCAGATCTCTACTTTTATTGGTTCTTATAAACGTCATAGAAACGAGTAGTTCAAAAGTTTAGGAGACCCTGCGCTCCAGAATGAAGGAAATCCACCAGGTCTTAGTATTCCCAGTTCCTAGCACAGTGGGTACTAATGAACAAATGTCTTCTGGTTGACTCTTCAGTGCCCCACTTCCTTCTTACACACAGGTTTTTAATTTTACCCCCTTATTTTGCCCAGAAGGAAAGAGGTCTATTTGGTTCTTAGGTGGTAGCCATCAGCCAAATGTTTTTTTTTCTTTTTTAAAGATTTATTTATTAAGTATATAGTGGTCTGCTGGCCTGCAGGCCAGAAGAGGGCACCAGATCTCATTACAGGTGGTTGTGAACCACCATATGTGGGAATTGAACTCAGGACCTTTGGAAGAGCCCGCAGTGCTCTTAACCACTGAGCCATCTCTCCAGCCCCCCCAGCCAAATCTTTAGATTCCTAGTCCAGATGAAAAATAGCTCTTACTTAAATGGTAAACTCTCCCAATTGTTGTGACCAACAGTTTAAATTTGAACTATTTTTACATGTATTGTCTGGTCTCAACAGTTCTGAACACATTTTGTGTTCTTAGGGACAAGATTAGTCAGAAAAAGGATGGGGACTGCCATAATCATAGAAGCCTCTTTAAACACACCAACACACAACCACTGCTTTTTGTTTATCTCTATTCAGACTATGCTTATTTAAGATTCCAAAATGGTTAAGTATTAAAGTGGTTAAACCTATTAGAACACGTGGTTTCTCAGTAACAAATCCATCTTTTAGTGATTCAAACTGATGCATGAAATTTGAGCAGGTGGGATTCAAAAACAGCTCATATAGATTTCAGTTGCTATTTTCTGCCTATTTACATTCTCATTGGTCTTAATACCTGTTGTTCATTCCAACACCTCCAGGGATGGAGAGCCCCTTCCAAGCTGATGTGATATGGGCAGCTCTGCCCCTATGCTCAGTTTACCCTGCTGGTCCCAGCTTGCTTTAAGAAGAGAGTGAGCAAGTCCAATGCTTCCTTCATATTCCACCCCTTTCCCAAGATTGGGCCCAGATGGTGTTGGCATAGAGAAGTATGGAGGAAACTTGTTTGGAGGCAGCCCATTCTTCCTGTTTCACTAGGAGTTGAAGTCACTGTTGCAGTAGTCCAAGGATCTCAGAATAGCAGGGTTTTGGCCTTCACATGAAAATATCTCTGCTTCCCCAAACATGTCAGACTGTGCAAATTGGGAATCCTTTTAACACAGAAATTCCCTGTCTAAAGACACCTGAAAAGGCTAGAATATCACAAGGGAGCCGGGTGGTGGCGGCACAGCACTCAGGACGCAGAGGCAGGCAGATCTCTTGAGCTCAAGGCCAGCCTGGTCTACAGAGAGTTCCAGGATAGCCAGGGTTGTTAATTCACTGAACTTGTAAGGGGGAATCGTCAGGAGCAGCACACAGGGAAGCAGCAGCTCTGTCCTGGCATCTCTTGTCATGGAGGGGTAGGGTGAGGCCCAAGTGACTGGAGTCTTCGATTTTATCACTCACAGTGACAGCAGATGGGGCATTAAGTCTTTGTGGTATTGTGGACTTGGAACTAAAATTCCCTGTCTAAAGATCACTCATTTTCTGAATGAGTGGGGGTGCCTTTCAAACTGTCCCTTGCTTCCCTTGCTGGAGGAAACAGTCATTATTAACTGACTCCATTTTTTTCCTTTGGCTTGTTCTAAATCATTTCTCCTCAGCTCACCTTGACTTCCAGAAAGCTCTGCAGACTGTTAATTTTTTTTGGGGGGGTTTCGAGATAAGGTTTCTCTGTGTCCTGGAACTTTGTAGACTAGGCTGGCCTTGAACTCAAAGAGATCTGCCTGCTTCTGGCTCCCAAGTGCTGGGATTAAAAGAATGTGCCACCATCGCCCAGCCACAGGTTGGTAATCTTATGTCAGAATTTAGCTGCCCACTCAATGATTCCCCAGGTGACAGCAATAACCCCACAGAACTAGCCCTGTATGACCAAGGCTGCTTGGCTGTGTGTTTTTCTTACTCCAAGTTCTGTCTTTCTGGAGTAGCTCTCAAGCTCCTGTTAGTATCTTGGAGTCTAGGAGGCTGGTCCCATTCTTTCCAGATGGCCATACTAAATTCTTTACTGGGAATAGAACCTAAGAATCCATGCATACTAGACCAAACCAAAAAAACCAAACTCTACATCCCCAAATCCCTTCTTTTAGAAAAAAGGTCCTATTGAGGCAGTTTCACTAATGTCAGCCTTCCAAGTAGCTGGGAATACAGGTATGAGTAACAAGCTCAATTTAGCCACTATTTCAGGCTCTTAAGGTGACAGCCAAATTTGGTCTTTGGGGACCAAGAATTAGGCAACTACCTCATTAGACTACAGGTCTAGGAAAATACATAGGCCATTTGGGGTGGGCTCAGGAAGTGTTTAGCGCTCCCCCTATCACTACAGTGCTTAGTGGAGACGTCATCTGAGGATCGAATCCCTAAACTCATACCACACACACTACCCTTTAGAAAGTATTGTGTGTATATATGTGTGAGTGAAGGTATACACGTGCCATGTCTCATGAACGGAGGTCAGAGTACAACTTTTGGGAGTCAGCTCTTTTCTTAAATCATGGCGTCCATGGATTGAGCTCCTGATGAAGCATGCATGGCAAAGCTTTTACTTGCTGAGCCCTCTCCCTGGGCCTACCCTCTTGGCAGTCATATTGAAGCAAGAAAGGCAAAGCAAAAATTGGTTCTGGGTAAGTGATTTACTTGTACAATTAACTGTACTACTCCAAAGAGACAAAACACCAGTCATGGGAATCTGCCCATTTAACCATCATCAGACCCATCTAAACCGACTTGAGGTACCAGTACAGTTTGAAGAGTATAGGGCTCAAAGGCACATTCATGTAGTCCTGGTAACTGAGGCAAGATTTCTTGAGCCCAGTTCTGGGCTTGCCTGGGCAACATAACAAGGTACCATACTGTTAACAGGTTACCCTCAGACTTTTTATATGTAAGGGTGCTCTGACTGCATGTTATGTTTGTTCCTCATGTGTGCCTGGATACCCTGGGGTTGGAGTTACCTTGTGGTGCTGGGACTTGAACCTGGGTCCCATTGAAGGACAGCCAGTACTCTTAACCACTGACTGATCTCCCTAGCCCTAGATTGCTTTATCTATTAAGGATGCTGGGGCTGGTTTGTTTTGGAAATTTTGCTTTCACCTGATTTCTTGGAAAGTCAGCCAAATAGCTTAATTTGGGTTGGTAACAGAACTTTTACCAGGAATAACTCCTCCACTTTGGTCTATTGTCATGTTTACACATGCTGTTTTGTGTGTGCATGCACATGCTTACATGTCTAAAGGACAACGTGCAGTTCTTTTGACCGTGTTCCAAGGACTGAACTCAGGTTGTCAAGCTTGGTAGAAAGTCCTTTATCTGTTGAGCCATCTCCTGTACCCCCATTTTAGTCTATTCTTTTAGGGTTTACTGCTGGAGCTCAATCCAAAACAATGACCCCCTGTAAGCTTTCACAGAGGAAGGGAAGCTCACAATTTTGGCTTGTGAGCCCACCCTCAGACTGCAGATGCTGCATCATTTCTTTTGAATACACAGGCTGTGGAAGCCTGAGGTCTGAGTAGTAGTACAGGATCCCTGAAAGAACAGAGGACCAGAGAAATAAAAAGCGATGGCACAGCCATGACTCAGTATGTAGCCCTTCAGAAATTTATCACAAGGTTCCAGATACTCTGCAGACTCAAGCAGATACAGGACAAGGTGAGAGTAGATGCTTAAGTCCATCCAGCCCTGCAATCTCAAGGCCCATTGTTAAGATCAGTGACACCAGTAAGATACACCACTGAGGGGAAGAATGAAGACATTCCTTCTTCCTCCTTGTGTCCATCTTGTTTGGACAGACTAGCATATGTATGGACATGTGACCCACATCTAGCTGCCTAAATAGTCCAAAGGGACAGCCCCTTACATAAAGGCCTAGTTTAGGAACTCTAGGGTTTTAACACTCATTGAGAAGACTGGTTAGCTGATGCATCTCTAGCTCCCTGAGCTGGGCACTGCAACCACTTAAGCCTTAAAAAGGGTCCCAATGACCATCTATGCCGTTTACTTGCTCTTTGTGCCTTTAAAAAGTTGAAGTATAGCAATCATCAAATGGTATCTTAGGGTGGAAGAGAGGAAATGATGTGTATTGCTGAGGGAATCCTAGTCCTCATCAGAATACCACTGAGGAGGCCAGGTGATGGCTCAGGGGCTAAAAGCACTTGCTGCCAGTTCTGGTCATTTGAGGTCAAGTTCCAGAACCCACATGGTAGGAGGGAACTGGTGAAAGCAGTCTTCTGACACCCACATACATAATAATGTAAGAAAAAAAAATACCATGAGTCAGGAATATAACTGTGGTAGAACACCTGTCTGGAATGCATAAAGTCCCAGCAACTTTGCTCCCTAATACTACAGAATGCCACAAAACACTGGGTTCTCAAGTAGAGGTTTGGAATGTGGTCAACACAGACCCAAGAGGACCACAAATTGTTGTTACATAGCAGTTTCCTGAAAATCTGGGTGTGGCGTTATTTTCTCGATCTTTTTGCAGTGCCAGGTACTGAATGTGCTGCCAGCACTACAACCATTAACACTCCTGGCCTGTGACTCAACTGTTCTGAAATTATAGGCAGGTGCCACTACACTTAGCTCCAGGGCAGGATCTGGGGTAGCAGGGCCAAATGGAACTTGATGACTGGAACATGTGGCGGTGGTCTGTGATGGTAGTCATGTTTAGGGCCGCAGGGTCTCAAACCCATAGCTAGAAAAGTGCTAACTCAAGCACACCCCAGGTCCATACCTTTGTATGAAGGTAACGTTGTTAGGGGAACTCAACTGAGTGCAGTCACAACTAAAACAAAACTAGTATAATAAATCTATAGATAGAATTTTCTACTTCTAGAAGCAGGCACCATCTACTTTAGAAATCAAGTGCTCTGATGAATTGAGCAGAATTGGCTTCACAGGCGGAGGGTTGAAGGACCAGAGTAAGACGGGGTCCTTCATTTCAAAGTGGTTTTTTTTTTTCTTATAAAGGCCAAAACAGAAGGGCTTCCTTATGTCAGGTCAGCTAGGATTGGCCTGAGTGAGGCTCTACCTATTGCCTCTCATTTCTTGAGAGGCCAAATAAACTCTGTTTTCTGCATGACTTCAAACCTGAGCATGAGTGATTCCCCTCTGCTCTGTTGGGCCTGGTGCAGGAAGTCCACACCAACACTCCCCTGACAATTCTTGAGAGCTTATTAGGACAGGTAAGGCTGGATTCCACCCAGTATTTCTGGATCACTGTGTCCAGGGTGGGACCTGAGAAGCTCCATTTCAAACAAGTTCCCAGCTGTTGATTTAGGTAAACATCTGTGAAAAATAAAATCTATCCATTTACAGCAAATGCAAGGCATCAGATATACTTTAGAGCAAAACCAAGACTGGGAAAATACACAATGACCTAGCTGCTTCAATCTTTATGGGGCAACAGAAAAATGCTTATAAACCCACCCTCCATTTGGGGGCAAACTTACCTATGCAGCCCTGACTTCAAAAATCATCTTGTGTTGGATTACAGGCTTTGGCCACATTTGGCAGGGCTTAAAGAGATTTTAGATGCTCTCTAGAACTATGTACTATATTGTTACCATTATTAAATGCCTAGGATTACCTTCAAAATTGGAAGCGCACAGGTATATACTGTTGAAGCTTAAGTGGGTGGTGGTTTATCCCACTATTCTTACTGGTGTTTTAAATTCACTATAAAAGTTAACAGCAATGGTCAAGTGTCATGGCACGTCTATAATCCCAGCTCTCAGGCTGAGGCATCTTAAACTGCTGAGTTTTGAGGTCACCTAGATCAGAGTGACTGTCTCAAAACATGAATGATACCTATTTCGTACACAAAAGCCCCCAAAACATCCTTCTGCAGTTTGTCATTTCCTAACCCAAAATGTTTGGGGATTTTGTTAACTGAGAGCTAGCGTACTGGAGCCAGTACCCTGGGATATTCAGACTATTACATGTCTATTACTCATGCTGTCAAGAAGCATCTCCAAAGTAGAGTACAATACCTGCATGTCCTACTTCCTCCAAGGAACCAGGTGGACTTCACTGCATCACCCTTTGTTTACATTTTATTTTGGAACTGAAATTCCTTTCTGGTCAAACTAGTGCCCATTACTTTATGCCATTATTAAATGCTACAATAGAAGCCTGTGAATCACTATTGAAAAGAGTCAGGTCTACCCACAAAGGCTATTTATTTAGGATCTGAAGACAACTGTACAAACCCACCCTTTTAGCAAAGGCTACACTTGTGGTTAGAAATTTAAAATTATCAAGAGTCTGAGGTGGTAGGATTGCTGAGCTGAAGGTCAGCCCCTAAATACACTGTCAAGAAAAAAGGGACAAGCACATGTACAAATGTGATACTACATGCCACTGATACTGCCTTAACATAAGTCCAAAGTCATCGTTAGTTTGAGACCTGTCTAAGAAATAAAAAGACACCTTAAATAGTGTCTACCTTAGTAACTAAACTTAAAAAAACTTATATTCCAAATATTTTTTTTTCAGACAAGCTATCTTGGTAATTATACTGGCTGGCCTAAAATACAGAGCAATCTTCCTGCCTTAGCCTCCCATGCGAACACCACAATCAGTCCCTATTAGTTTGTATATGTGAGGGAAAGCTTCATCCTGAGCTATGCTTCACGCCCTGGATCATTCTTAGGAAAACAAGGAACTCCACCACCATGTATACGAAATCAGATCGACCACAGCTGAGGCTTTTGAGAACAACATTAAGCAATAGGAATGCAATGGTATTGAAAGCTAAACCTGTAAAGCCTAGAGTGCCCAGGATTAAGGACGTAGGTTAAGGATTTGCAAAGTATTTAAAATTTCCTAATTTGAGAAACTGTTGAAAATATCAACCACAAGATAAAAATGGACAAGAGTAAATACAGGAAAATAAGACAAACCATCTACTGACCCCAAACTCTGCCTTCTAGAGCTAAAAGAAGCGCACATATCAACTGCTAGCCAATGGTAACAACTCAAAAAACCACCGGCCAAGTACTTGGTGCCAAGGGACAACACAATAAACTCAGAACAAGTCTTTCCCTTGGTAAGCGTTTTATTGAGATAAAGCATAAAATAGGTTAACAAAGTAGAAAAAAAGAATATCTAAGATGAGAGCAATGTTAACACAGGAGGAGTGGGAACATAAAGGCTGAAGTAGGCAGGACTCAAACTGGCCATAAAGGCACTGTGGCATATCAAGAAACGCTATCATGTCCAACAGGACTCAAGATGTTCCCCACTTCTCTTGTGCTCTTTTATCGGTTGGTGCTGTTGATACTCCACCCAGGGCATCACCAATGTGTGCAAGATGGGATTCTTAGATTCTGCGTATTAGTTGGTAGAACTGAATTCACTAGTCAGTAAGGAACTAAACATTTTAAGTCAAATTTGCTAAGGCAAACGCTTTAAATGCAGTGGTTTATTTAGTGCATTTAACAACTAGGGTCTACAGGTATGAAATAGGCCTAGATTTTTAATAAAATGGCCTTTGCCCCTAGAAAAATTATATGGGTGTTGGCATTTACCTATACATTATATGCTTATTGGGGCAGCTAAAAATAGTCAAAAGCCTCCATCATGTACTACATTAATAGAACACAAGCCCAGTTGAAGATGCATGCAGTCAGAAAGCCGAATTTCACTGATAACCTTTCCTCCCTTTAAGACTGTGGCTCAGAAAGCTTTTATATAATTTTCCCTGAAAACAAAGAACTTTGGTCAAACCCAATTCTTAAAGAGCCATCACTTCTGTCTTTGAACAGGCAAAATAGTAAACTATGACCAGAAACAATTCTTTTAACTTCTGAAATTTACACTGGAAAAATAAACCTATTTCTTATAAACATCTAAACAAAGCATCAAAGAAAAGATGACTAAAGCAGCAGCTTTATCTGACACTATTTCCTAAAGTTAGCCTTTTAGATTTTGTAACAGAAATTTCTTGAAAACATTCTCCTTTCCCTGTTTCCAAGTATCCCCAGCTACTGATACCTATGTAGGCCCTTGAATACCCAATGTCCCACTCAGCCTCATTGTATTGCATGTCTTCTGATTATTCAGTCCCACACAGCAACCCTCTAACACTATAATCCAACCCTTGCTAGGTTATGTAGCAACAGCTGAGGAAGCCAATCCATCTACACCTTGACTAAAGACTGAGGAAGTATTTAGGATGAAATGACTTTAAAACGTCTGAACAACGAAAGGGTTGTAAGGTAATTCACTTATTGATTGCAGTCTCAACGAACTGGGCTTTTGGATGCATGGAAACTGCAAGTCCAGTTATTCCTACAAGTTTGCACTGTTTAACTTGGTTTCCACGGTGTTCATAATGCTTTACGTATAAAGCACAAAGCATATCAGTTTATCCATGTCACTGTTTTTGCAAACCAACCACAAAAGCCCCACTAACACAATGGGACTGATTGTTGGGAAGTTATAACTAGCAAATATCTTACCAAGTAGTCTGCTAAGCACCTGTTACATATAAGCAACTTTCAGCAGAAAATGCAGTATTATGTGCTTTCCCCACTTTGAGTAAGATAACTAAATTTCTAATCAAAGAAAGGCTACTTCTGTTTTCAAAACATTAGAGACCACTAAACCATACACTAACACTAATCACACTGACCACTTCCAGAACACAGGTTAACAAGATCCCAAGTACTAGGACCTACTTCTTGAAGAGTTTCATTTGTAATCCTTTAGTTTCTTTAAAAACCTATTAATTGGACAAAATCTTGTGACACTAACTACAAAGTCCCTTTTACTTTTAACTCAACTTATTAAAGGGGCAGAAAAGACTTTGGTAGATTTAATTAACAGCACAAAATAAGGTTATCCAAACTGATTAATTTATTGCTGGTCTGAGGCTTGCCTTGTTTTTACACTTCAGTGAAACTTATACTGTCTCTCTCCATAAATGGGAGGTATCAACACTTACAGGGCCCTAAGTAGTCACCTATTCAATAAGGCAATCATCTTGGTAGCAAACTTTTATTTAAATCTTACATAACTCAAGCTTTATAAAAAGCCAACATAATTGTAAAATTTGGGTTCTCCCTGTAAAGCCTGCAGTATCCAAAGCTTGAAACAGTTAATTTAAAAATAAGCAAACAAAACAACAGAACCCTGCAGCAGATTCTGCTGCAATATTTTTTTTTAAAAAATCTAAATGAGCTTAATCTTTACAAAAGTTATTTTAGGCTCAAAGGCTATAAAATCAAAATTATCTTAATTCTACAAAGAAGGGACAGGGCTTCATACTACCAACTTTAAGACCTCATCTTTTTCTCATTAAATTTGGCCACAAATTAAATTCCTGTGTTCCCTTTTCAGGAAAACCTCTTGAAGAAGAGGCCAAGTACAAACTCGGAAGAGTAACTGCCTAAGCAAGTAGGAAAGTGTTCCGTTAATAGTGTGCAAAGAACGTAGAGTTCAGGGTTAATCTCTGGAACTTGATCTGGACCTTGAACGAGATCTAGAACGGGACCTGGAAGCTCTTTTTGGTGGAGGGGACACAGAACGGGCGTTTGAAGGTGGAGCAGGCAGAGGTGAATGGGATCGAGACTGGCTCCGGGATCTGGATTTTGACTTTATATCTCCTTTTCCATTTTCTTTGGGGGACCGAGAACGTGACCTACTTCGGGACTTCCCATACTCATCCTTAGATCTGCTTCTTGAATGTGAGTGGGAACCCCGATCAGACTTGGGCTTAGATTTGCTCTTTGATCTGGATTTCCTGCCTTTTGAGCGGGAGCGGGATCGACCTTTGCTCCGCGACCTAGACCTGTGTAAAAAAAAAAAAGTCAGATTTTTCAGTATCTTGTCAGAAAACACATGTATGCCATCAACAGGTAAAATTAAGAGAGACCCAGTATCACATTATTTACCGGGAGCGACTTTTTGAGATACTTCGAGATCTACTGCGGCTGCTCCTGCGACTCCTACTCCGTGACCTTCTTCTAGAGCGTGATCTATACACAAGAGACAGCGACATTTTTAATCTCTCTAAGAACATGTTTGTAGTACTCAGCTATGGCTGAAGTATGTTTACTACAACCAAGAAACGCCATAAATTTAATTAACAACTGAAAACTACAAGCCACCCCAGCCCCTCATGTTACCTGGATCTACTTCCAGAGTAAGAGCGCCTATGGCTTGTTCGTGGCTTATCTTCAATAAGCCTAATATTTCTGCCATTTATTTCTGTGCCATCCAGTTTATCCAAAGCACGCTTCATGTCAGAGTAGGATCTAAATTCAATTACACCCTCATTTGTGCGTTCTTTGTGAGCATCTGCATAAGTCACCTCTCCTGCTTGCCGCATGAAATCCTAAAACAGTAAGACTGATAAGCCCCAGAAATCTAGAGCACATCTATGTAGCACTAACTCTTAAGGAAATGACCGCCCATTGCCACTTAAAGCCCAGGTACATACCTTTAAGTCTTGCCAACTGCAACGACTAGACAAATTTTCTACAATAAGCCTGTATTCTGTACGAACAGGTGGTCCATATTTGTCTCTGCCAGAAGTTCTCCGACTGCTGTATCCACCTCCACCACCTTTATCACACGGAGGGAGTAATTAGATGCATTGCAATGACAGGGACACATGTTTTTGAAAGTTAGTACAAACATAGCAACGTTTATTACTGGAGTAGGACTTTGCTATTATACTGCTAAACCCTCGATACATTTGTGATTTGCCACAAATTAAATTAAGGGCAAGTCAAATAGACTAAATCCAACTAACCCTCTCCTGCAATCTGTTAGAGAGTGACTGCTCCTTTATTCAATTTACCTCGCTAAGTTTTATTTTACAGAACATTGTAAAATATAAAACTTAACTGATTACATGCATTTCTACATTTTACAAAAATGTTTACTAGTTACACTAAGTACTTACATCACAGTGTGAGGTTTTTGGTGGTGGTTTGGCCACAAAACACGCAAGGTAACAGTCACCTAGTTCAGATTAACCAGTTTTGTCTAACCCTTGGAATCCTCACCATCACCCTGCGTCTAATGGCAAAAGGCTGCTGTCGTCATGGCTTCCGGTAAGGTCAGCCAAAGGGTCATAGGGCAAGGGTCACACAATGTATGGAAAAGCCAAGGCCAATCAGGAAAGGCAGTCATCTTAGCCTCAGTGGACACAGCCTCAGCCCCATTGGTCACTTTTAAATTGAAACATCAAGGACTTGTTAAAAAGTTTGAATTCAACATGCAACAATTTCAACATTAAACATTTCACATAACCAAAACCCCCCAACCCCCACCCAGTAACATGCCCCAACTAGTTCCAATACAGCATAAAGCTTATTTAGATTTACTTTGTGGTGTTCTACCACATTACTTAGTTTAAAATGGCATTTTCTTTGGCCCTCGTCCAGTCTCCCCTCTACTAAGACTTATGCTTCAAGCTCCTCCCCCTTCCCCGC
>LOJH01028357.1:0-17765 GCA_001685095.1 Ellobius talpinus
GGCTGGAGCCATGTTTATTGCCACAACTCTATGGCGTTTCAAGGTCCCTGCCACTACCAAGAAGCATGCTGTCAGCTATTCATAAACAACATTTAAGTGTTTGGTGGCAGGGCCTCTTAAAAGAACTGCAAGGTATGGCAGCTAAAGCTGAGTCAGGAAGCCTCTCTTAAATGGAATGTGTTTGTCTCTAGCAAAGAGCCCACCCGAGAAAGTGCTGCTCTCAATAAGCCATGCTAAACTCTATTCTTTTCTGTCTAGAATTACTTCCTAAGCTCTTTCAGGCTTTATGTAGAAGCAGTTGACCATATGGGCACCATTTGTTGACTGAGGTTTCTGTCCCACCAGGTCTCTCAGTATGGGAAATTTTATCTTATTGTTTCTTTGAAAATACTTTCATGTTTTTTTACATACTCATCTCTGGAACTCTGGGTGTGAACATTCTTGATAAATCATGTCATTTTACTTTAGTCCATTATATCTCATTGTCTTTAACTTCACTTTCTTGTCCAAAGCTAGAATCCAAACCTTGTATTGTTTCCATGATCACATATTCAATATCAGAGAGTTCTTTCTAGCTCTTTAATTGCTGGTTTTCTTCCATCCTGACCTTTCACACATGCAATAAATTTATTTCTAATTTGATAAAATATTATAGTTTATTTAAAATTTTCTTATTGAATGTGATTATGTAAATTCCTGCATTTTAAACCAGGGCAACTTCCTCTCTGGAAGTTGCTCTGAATGTTGCTTGACTCTGTCATCTGGTCTGTCTCTCTGGTCATCGCACAGAATCATGGGATACAGGTATCAATGACTGTCATTTGTAATTTATTCTCATGTCATTAAAATATTGTTCTAAACCAGTGGTTCTCAGCCTTCCTAATGCTGTGACCCTTTAAAACATTTCTTCATGCCGTGGTGACCCCCAATTGTAAAATTATTTTTGTTACTACTTCATAAATGCAATTTCACTACTGTTATGAATCATAACATAAATATTTTGGGAGATAGAGATTTAACAAATGGTTCATGGCCCACAGGTTGAGAACCACTATTTTAAGGCCATACCCAATAATGTTACATACTGATTGAAGATTTGAAGGAATACTGTTTGCTGTCCTTTGGAAAGGATCTCCATATTGTTTGTATTTATGATAGGCATGTTTTCCAGGGTCATCTCATTGTAAGGATTTATCAGAAGGTATTTTTCTGGCCAATAATAAGAACCTGTGAATTTTAGACATTAAGAAAAAGATAACATGTAAATAACATTTAAAATAAGAGGCAAAAATAAACAGTGGGCAGTTTTCTGCTCTGCTGTGTACTGTTGGATGCTACCCAAAGGTTACTATCTTTACTGAAAGAAGTAACCTCCACTTCTGATTTACTGGTTTCAAGCGTGATTTTTAGAATAATATTCCTATGCTGATGCAAACAGAACATGCTTACTGCAGACATTTTAGAAAGGTGGAATTACAGAAAACCCCAAAGGAAACAACTAAATCAGCAGCAGCTGCCCCACTCAGGGAACATCCTTGTTATCAGTTTGTTTTATACCTTCCATCCTGGCGCAGGCCATAGACATTTGGGGAACTTAGAAAGCTGTGAGCTGATGTCACTACACATAGTATCTTCCATGTCACTGAAATATTGTTTTAAGGTGAAGGATCCCCCAATATGGATGGAGTTTCCTTGCTCTCCTTTTGCTGACCTTCAGGCGGTTACAGTTGTTTATCATCATAACAATGCCACACAGAGACCCTGGCATAAAAATTCAAGGGAACCTTCAGCAAAGCAATCCCAGTCTTACAGCACCTATAGCAATGTGTTAGAGCTGATTTGTCTGTAACGTTCCTAAGACAGATTATTTCATATTTATGCAATGAGTTCATATGACATGCATGTCTGTTCAACAAATGTCAAAGGAAGAGTTCAGTAATAAAGCAATATACCATTAGAGTTTCTAAAACCTATAAACTTCCTGTCTGGTGATGGTGGTACCACCTCTAACCCCGGAACTGAGAGGCTGAGGAGTAGAGAGGTTGCCATAAAGTCAAGGCCAGCCTGAGCTAGGTTTTTGTCTCTATGTAGTCAGGCAGCAAGACAGACAGAGTTCATAAAATTTTCAAACAACCCTGTCTTTTTTAGGCAGTCTGATTAATAACATTTTATTTTTTTCAATAATGCCCTTTATAAGTATACACTGAATTGAACGGCTTGATTTAAATGTAGCAAGTGAATAACTGAGTCAAAGACTGAACATTTTTAAATTGTCAAATGATTGCTGTCTTTTACTCCCATTATTTTAATATGAGATAATATAGTTCTTATGGATAATACAGAAATTCTCCTCTTTCCATTTCCACCAACTTTTGTCAAATATTTCATTTGTGTCCCCAAACCAGCAGATAGCAGCACTGCAGGATCTGATATGGGTAAGCAGCACCAAACTGCCACATTTAAGAAGGTTATCAAGCAAATGTTCCCTTAAGTACAATTATGGTTGCTTAGTGATGTCACTGCATTCTGTGTGAACCAAATTATGCCTAATCAGATATATGTGAACCACATCATATCAGTGGTGCCTTAGATCCTGTTCCTCTAATTGCCAGCAATGTTGAGCATGTTTCCGTGTTCTGATTGGTTGTTGTTTATTAATTTCCAGCATATGCCTTTCATCTACATTGCAATGTTTTTAACTTAGAATTATAAATGCTATTTATGAATGGAGGGTATAAAAACTTGTCATAGTTGATTTGAATAAAAATCTTTAATTGAGCAGACTTAATGTCTGCATATGGTTTATGGTGTGCGTGCATCTGTTTGTTTGAGACCTACAAATGTTCCTAATTCTTATGTATGCAATCAAACAGCTCAATGTTTCCTTGAAATTATTTTGTTATATTGCTTTAAGAGATGATACGATCTGATTTACTTTCATTTTCTTCCTCTGTGTGTGTGTGAAGGATAGAGATAAGGTGTGTAAGTAAATCGGCCCTACCTCTTTTCTTCCTGGCTAGTTTAAGTTAACACAGAACTATATTCTATTCTATTAATATTGTAACTAATTAGTTTAATAGCATTTTCCGCTAGTTCCTTTTTCCACCTCAATTGACATGTAGTCCTATTTACATAATATTTGTATATTCTTAAATTTTTAATCCAGTTGGATGTTCATTAGAACTGCATTCATATCAGTGATTAGTTAAGGAAATTTGCATATTTAATGCTGACTTTTATTTCCATCCAACTTTGTGTTGTTGAATTTTGTCATATTAACTGGAAATTGAATATAAGACTGTCGGGATTTCTCAGTGGATCAGACACCTGCCAAGCAGGCCTGAGAATCTTAGTTTGATTCAAGGAACCCACAATAGATGTTATCCTCTGACCGATATACACGTGCATACATGCCTTCACACCTATACACATACCATGATAGTAAAAAACTAAAAATGTTTTAAAAAGGCATTTATAGCACTCAGTAAAATTATTCAGGTTTTCTCATAAGTTCCTGCATATTTTCAATCAGCATTCTTGTAATATTCATTACTATTGTGACTTTCCCCGCAGCATAAAGTGGCCAGATTTCCTTCTTTGCCCAGGACTGTGAAGCTCAGTGAGACAGCATCCTGAGTGTTAAAACCAAGAAGACCCACATAAACTGGAATGGCTGATGGGTCTCCATAATACAGCCAATACAATGCCAACACCTGGTCTCTTGTGAGTTTCATTTCAGCGTGTTTAAATCATTTCTCTTAAAGTCTGTTCTAAACTAACAGTTTTCTTTTCTTTTTTTTAATTTTGAATATCACATATAAAAAGAGAATTTGAATGTGTAGGTAGTGTTTTCTGTCCACAGAGAGATTTAACTTTGCCTGAATATTGGAGTAAGAAAGTTACACATGACCTTAAGACATTCAATTCAAGTGGCTGAGGAGAGTCAAAGCCAACAAGGCTCTCCCTGTGGGAACTGGCCTCTCTCTGGGAGGGTGCAGAGTTGAGTCTTTGAAAAGAGCCCCAGTGGGAAACCTGCCTGTTTACCAGAGCAACTCCCCTTCTCTTGACTCCCTACTCTAGCTTTAGCCATTAGCTTGTCAAGACTTACCAGGTTCTCTTTCTCCTCCATTATCTCCTCCTCCATCAAGCACTTCTGAAAATGGCCTAGCCTCTTTGCCTTCAGCCAGGTTCCTACCTGATGGGTGCTTTTAGTGGGAAAGCTGGCCAATGTGGAGTCTGTCATGTAGTGCTTTTCTTTCTAAGAGCCTAATTCCCCAAGTCCTTTTCACTTTGGTAGCTCTTCCTTGTCTTCATAGGTTGTGGTTGCTCTTGATATCCAGCTCATTGGTTTTTGTTTGTTTGTTTTCCTCAGTGAATAGCGTTGGTATTGAAGAAGGTCACCTAACATGGTCCTAAAAAAACATGTTCTTTTCTTTCGCTACTTAACTTCTGCTTACCTTTTTACTAGACCCTTTCATCTACTTTTCTTTGCTTTGTTTTATAGATATTTCTGTTGGCCTTCTTGAGTTGAATATTTATGTTTCCTTTCTTTTCTCGCTCCAGACATTTCCTTGATGAAATTTTATTTTGAACTTCTTGACTAATTTCCGTGAGAAATAACTACCAAGACCACAGGACTTAATGTAGTGCTACCCAAAAAGCTATTCAAAAAAATTTTGGTGACTTGCTGTCGGATGTCCATTATCCATTTCCTATTTTTAAACAGTACTCAGATTTGTTTCACGTATCTGTCCCGACCCCTGCAGTTAAGTGACTTTGACCGATTCTGGTTCTATTTCCCCGTCTCCAACTTTAGGCTTTGCAATGGTTTGAGTCAAATTATACATTTCGTTCCCCCTGGCTGCAGTAATTGGTTCAGGTCTACACATGCGATCTCATCAAATTAGGTCAGAGTGATCTGGAGACCCTTACGTGGAAACCTAAGATAAGAATATTCTTTCTCTCCTCCACAGTAGAAAGAGTGAATCAAGCTATGTTTTCTTTCTTGTCTTCATTTTGCATCCATAAGAGAAGCCTGCCAGCGACTAGCATGATACATGCATGGAATTGGACAGAGCTGTAGGAGGCAGTGAGCCATAGGCCTGGAGCCCTGTTTACACCATGCTGGAAACCACCCTCCAGCTGGCCATTTTCATTGCTGAGCCAACAGATTCCTTTTATTATTTAAGCCACCTTGAATCTAATTGACTTTTCTTTCACTCACAGCCAATTGCCTTCTAACTAATATCCTTGGGTACCAACAAACATCGTGTAAAGATGATGTGTTACAGAAAAGCAAAACTAAAACAAACACAAAAGGTAAAAACAAAATAAAAATTGGATTATTTATGCTCTTAAAATCATATTCATCGGCCCATTAAATCAAAACACAAGCCACTCAAGACATCAAGAGTCTTGTTTTCCTCCTTAGTGTATTCCCAGTACCTAATGTTAGCCATTTCTAAAAGAAATATTAAGTACGTGGAGTTAAATGAGTCAATAGTTCTGGTTATGTAGAATGTTTTTGTCTAAAGCTATTAGAATAGACTTTCAAATATTAAAAGTAAGCATATTGTTGGTGTGTAACATATTGTTGGAAGGGATCTCAGCGTCCGTGTGGTCTCATTCAAATGAAATGCTTTGGTCCTAAGATTGCTCAGAATGAATGGGTATACTATAAACAATACATATAAATTTGAAATACTTGTAGCAATAAATTCTGGGCATGTGCTTCTGAGGAGTATCAATTTGTTTGAGCAGCAGCAGCTTATAAACAAAGTATAATGAAGCTATGGATGCCCCCAGCTCCACCGTCTGAAAAATGAATAAAATTAAGATCACTTCTAACTCAAAAACTAATAGGAGTCTAGAATTCTAAAGCTCTTCTATCTTCATCATAGTGATCAAAGCCATTCACAGCTTCAATCTATTTTCCCGGTAGCCCTTGTGTTTATCCTGTCTACTGATTCTCCTATGATACTCAGACTGCAATCGCTTAATAGTCTAGTGTTTCCAGGTCCAAAGACCAAGAGCCCTTAGGGACTGAAGCTCAGGCGATTAAAGATAGCATGAATCATCTTTCCTCTTTATTGACGAGAAAAACCCACCAAAGATCTCTTCAAAAGGGGTAAGATGGAAAACTGGGTGGACAATCTGAGTCTGACAGGATGATGCCCTGAGAAAGGGCAAGAAATCAAGCTGAGGTGGGTTTGCTAGCTTAGAGAGAGCTAGGAGTGGGAGGAAGGAGAGGTGTGATTGTAGACTCCACTTGGAGGCAGGTGTCACCAATGTTCTTATATTGGAGTAGGATCTGAATCTCTGCCAAGCTGCTAATAGCAAATTCTTGGCTCTCAGTGTGTTCCCCACCCCAACATCTGCCACTGGAGGAGAGATAGCAGGCAGGAGGAGACTGGAGGGACTTGTCCCATAGTTCTGGATGGTGGAGGAGTGGCAAGAGTTCTCAGCACAGCTCAAGCTGCAGCCAAGTGGCAACTTGAATGCCAGATGAGAGAATATCACATGCTGCCCTCTGGCAAGCACAAAGGCCATTTGAGGGATCTTAGAAGCCCTTCACTTCGAAAATGGACATATGGTGCCAAAGAGAAAGATACAAAATTTTACTCTCTAAAAAAATGGTGAATAAAACCAAGATATTTCTTATTTGGAGGGGAGCCATAAACAAAGGATTTTTTGATAAAGAAGACGAAAACTCTCATGGAAATCTGTAGAAAGCAGAAACTATCAAAATGAGCTCCATCAGTAAGGCCCATTCTTTAAGAAAGATAGATATACCAGTTTCTGCCCTCCACCTTAAAATTTTGCCTGTCTTGGTCCTGTTCCCTCATCCCCGAGTTCAACTTTCTCCATGTTACTGACTTGTGCAGAGCACATTTCCACCCCACCAACATTGCTGCTGGCACAGTAATAGATTCCTTCAAATAGGAAATTGCTACTTTAAAATCACAGGACACTTTGCAATCGAGAGAGTTGAAAAGATGGCATTGTGAATTAGCACAGCAGACAAACAGGATCTGGACGGCATTCCTTTCACATTATTTGGATGTGAAGAAGGAAGTAGGTCAGAAAATTATGACCCCTGCATATTTAGCCTAATACACATCTTCATTCCAGGCAGCCAATTGTGACCGATTGAAAACGAAAGCTTAAAGAGAATAACATTTTTTTTAAAAAAAGACATTCTCATAGCTTCTCCTCTAAAGAGTCCATAAATAGGTTGGGAATTATCTCCAGGGGACCTTTGCAACAGCTTGTGGGCGGGTGGCTGTAATTAACAGCAGCCAAACGATAAGTAATCTATTTAAACACTACCACCATTTCTTTATTTTTTCTTAAAATTATTATCATTTCTTCCTAGCTTCTTGATTCTAAAGATATATTTCTATTGGTCTCCTCCTCTTCTTCAGATATCAAAGAAAAACATGTAGCCTAGTGAGGCAGAAAACATTTCTGTAAGAGTATAAAATCTTTAAAACTGGGAAAGCAAGTAAAAGTGACTAAAAGCATTATATCCTTAATTTCTGTGCTTATTATTACCTGTGTATGAGTGCACAGGATGTGTGGTAATTGTAATAATAGGCTCATTTTTTCTATTGAATGTAAAAATATTCAATCATGAATCTGAAAAGGGGTAGGGGTGTTTAGTTAGGAAGTAGAAGGATAGATCGTGCTTCTTTGGGGAACTCATATACTGGAAGAAGAAGCCAAAACTTATGAAATTTCCTGAGATTATGCAGAACAAATAATTTGCAAAGATATTCTGTCAATATATTTCCTGGAGGAAGGAATGCACACACACGCACACACACACACACACACACACACACACACTCACACACTTATCCTGATTAACTGCTGCCAGGTCAATGTGTGGAAAGTACAAGATCCCTAAGATCTTGAGGATTCCTTGGGCTGCAGAATTCAAAAAAATTCTCATGTTTTAACTCATTCTTGCACTGGACTGAGTCTTAAATGTCACATGCTAGGAGGCTTCCATCTGCTTACCAAACATCAGGTCTTCTCCTAATCCTGAATGGTTCATCAATACCAAATTCTTTCAATAACTATACCTAAACATCCAGTCAAATTGCACTTAAAAGTGTTTTATTTGTTTGAGACCAAGTCTCTCTATGTGACCCTAGCTTGCCTGTAGCTCACTGTGTAGACGAGGCTGGACTCAGACTCACAGAGGTCTGTCTCAGCCTCCCAAGCACTAAGATTAAAAGTGTGTGCCACCATGCCTGACCCAACTCCAAAGTTTTAAGATGTTATCAATTTGCAGGCTGTGGTGGTGAACACCTTTAATTCCAGATTTCAAGAGGCAGAGGCAGAAGAATCTCTGTGAGTTTGAAGCTAGTCTGGTCAACACACAAATTCCAGGACAGCCAAGACAACACAGAAAAAACATGTCTCATAAAACCAAACCAAAATATAAAGAAGTATAAATTTCAAGCTTTGGCCACATAACAGCGAGCTGACATTCTCTGAAATAATTCAGTGTAACTAAAACCAATTCTGCTTTAGCATATATACACAGTGCAAGGGCATCTTTCATCTGGTTAGAAAAGTGCCTTGAATATTTGAGTTCTGTATTCATGTCTATCACCTTCACAGGGCCCAAAGCTCAACAGGCCGCTATCTCAAACTCTGTCTTCAGAGAACTTAACATTTCAGAGAATGGGGCCCAAATAGAGTCAGGCTGTCTGGCTGAAGACCAGAAAGGGCAGCTAATTTCAGAAAGCTTGCAGATCTCATCATGAGGGTTCACTTCTAAGATTCCAGAGGATGCCACTAGCAAATGATTGTCCGCGTTAACCAGTATTCCCAGTAACTGTCCAGACGGAAACACAGACACTTCATTGAAGAACTGGGTTAGCAGCTGGGGTAATGACGACAGAAATAATACAGTTTCCACCCTGAAAATCCCAGAACACCACCAGCAAATACAGATTTACTCTCACTTATTTCATTAGCCCATAATTAATACACATGGGACCATGTCTTTTCTCCTCTGTGGAACTTTGTCCTGTTTGCTTGTTTGCGTGTTTGGGGTTTTTGGTTTGTTTTGTTATTTTATTTATTTATTTATTTATTTATTTATTTGGTGCTGGAAATTCTGGAAAGTCAGAGAGTTTATAGATAATAGATATAGATAGTTTATAGATAATAGAGAGTTAACAGATAACAGTGATTATCTATTAAGGATAAACCCTTGGCTGATGATAATTCTTATTATTAGAATAGGATGCGTTCTCCAAACAAAATATTGTTTTACTAAAGCTGCCATTTTGATCCCAGTACTTTTTTTTAAATAGCCTTTAGACAAATTTTGAAGACTTTATTTTTTGGAGAAAATGAGACCACACGGTTCCGAATAGGTATTTTAGATAAAAAGCTGATTTTTTTAAGTGCACTGAAAATACACTTTGCTTTTTAGACGCGCTAACATCTCCACAGCTGTTGTGTTTAATTAAATGGGTTGCACATGTGTTTATAATGCAGAGCCCTGTGGTCTGAGAAAAGCGTCCCTAGGGTGTATGGTCAGCCTTTTGCATCGCTGAACTCTCCTCTGGAGGTCATGGGAAAGGGGGTACACGCTTGAATTTCCTCCTTCTCAGTCCACATGTCCTCCACCAACTACTGGTGGATAAACAAACCCATACTGCAAAGATGACACTGAGGCTGACCTGATCCATTCCTAAGTACCAGACCTGTGGGCACATCCTCCGCCCAGCTCAGCATGTGGGTCCGGTCCCACTTCCCCTGACTTCAGAGCGATGGTTTGCCCCTTGCTCTATGGATCCCAGATCCCAGAACCCACTAGGGCGCATACAGGCTGTGACACCGGTTCTTCCTCAATGAGCTGAAGTTCTCCAGATGGCAGCAAGAGCCCCGCATGCAAATTCCTGGCAGCAGGGAGCCTGTCAAGTGGCTACTGCTGCTTATTGTTACGGCCACTCCCCACCCCCTTCACACACTTGCAGAAGAAGGGCCATCTGTCGCCACGGGGCAGAGAGGGACTATGCAAGTGGCACTCTAGTCTGTGCCATTTAGCAGCCCCAAGACAGCCTTGAGCTCTGCCACGTCTAAAGCTCCCTGGCTGGATCCCCAACCCAGCCCCATGAAGGAGCAGTTTTCTATCAGATTTATTTTATAATTTTTATGTACCACAGATAAAAAAAGGCCGGTTGTTTCCCTGTTTTAGCTCTGGGAAAGGAACAACATGAACCGACTTAACACAATATCTCTCTCCACCACTAGTGAGAAATGGCTGAAGATAGCTGGTTGAAGTGTTCACTCGGAAGAGAAAAGTATAATCTGAAGTTCAAAGGACACAGAGGTCAAGAGTGTGACTTCCTGTTTGCTTCCCCAGCTCAACCAAAAACTATGTCTTCCAACTAATAACAAGCTCCCGTTAGACTTACTTTTCTTTTATAAAAAGAGAACAAACCATTGTTCAAATGATTCTAGGCATTAGAGAGGCCTCAACACCTTGTAAATCTTGAAAGTCTGAGTCTATTGAAACTGGTTTTCCTTGTTGAACGTTTCTGGTCAGATATATTACTGCCACGGTTTCTACATTCTTGGTGTTTTCTTGGTAATGACAGGGGTTGTCTATCGACATCACTTCAAATCACACTATTTCCCTGTATCTGTGCAAATCTTTTGTTTAATAAGAGTAGCACTAAGTATCTATAGACACAAATAACCTCAAAATGCTTGTAAATTCTACTTTTCAAATCTACCATCTATGTATTTCCTTAAGTGTATAAATCCTTGGGGAAATTCCTAGCTATCAACTGTTTTTATATGTAGTTTTTGATTTGCATGCAAGAGTAAACTATAAATTATATTTTCTGATTTTTTTTCCCCACCAACACGACACTTTAATCTCCTCACACCAGATGTCACTTTCCTCTGAAGAGACTTTTCCTCTTCATGCTTCCTTCTGATTCTGGGCAAGTGTGTGACTTCGTGATGGAATCCTTTGAGAATAGCTGGGTGTGTTATGCTCTGTCCCTTCTCATGGGACCTGGTTGCTGCAGAACACCCGTTCCCCCCGCTCAGGCATGGGACCCACCAGGGCACTAGACACAGGATGGAGGCCCCACGCTCTGTTTTTCAATGAACCCTGTTCCTGTCACCCTCGTGAAACCTCCAGCGCTATGTCATCTCTAATGAAAGTACCCTTTAGACAATCTATCCTCGCTCTTAGTCCTCAATTTTCTGAGAATCCAAGCATAATAGAGGATATTTTTGCTTTTTATAGAGGTCCTCCTGGAAGACCGTGGCTTTAGTAAGCCTAAGTTTCATGATTTACATCCCTCTCTTGATGAAAACATATGTCTCTGTGTCGTAACAAGCAGAACTGCAGTATAAACAGATCTTTTAATGATAGGAAGCACTTCTCTGAATGAATACCAGGAGTGAGGTGGTTGGAAGAATAAGGGTGGTTGAATACTAGCACTTCTCTGGGTGCCTACCAGGAATGTGGGGTAGTTAAGGTGTAGCACTTCTCTGGGTGCCTACCAGGAATGTGGGGTAGTTAAGGTGTAGCACTTCTCTGGGTGCCTACCAGGAATGTGAGGTACTTAAGGTGTAGCACTTCTCTGGGTGCCTACCAATGGTGTGGGGCTGTTGAAGCATAGCCCTTCTCTAGGTGCATGCACAGCAGGAGTTCAGGGTGTTGAATCATAGTGTTTCAATTGGTGCACACCAGGAGTGGGGTTACTGGAACACAGTCTTTCTACTGGTGCATACCAGAAGAGGGAGGTTGGATCATAGTTACACTGAATATTTAACTTTACTACATACAATAAAATTACTTCCCAAAGAGGAGCTATCCGGCCTGTATCCGGCCAGGAGTAGACATTATGAGGATGTGATGCTCCAATTTTGAATGACTGCTGGGAAACATCTGCTCATACACTTATTATTCATTTGGTTTTCATCCCCATGCTTTTGTGAACTTCCATTTCTATATTCCATTCATGTTTTAATGGGTTCCCAGGCCTTCTGACTTATTTGATAGCAGCATATCAATGCACTTATCCAGTAATTATCACCTGTCAGTTTTCATATTACAAATATCTTTCCAGATACACCTGCTTACTTTTGCTTGTGAAGTTCTTTGTTAAGCATAAGGTTTATATTTGAATATTGACAAATATATTAACTTTTCTTCTTCTCATTTGTGTTTTGGGATATTGCCTTTCCAAATGAAATCACCAAGATAAATTACTGAATTTTCTTCCATAAAAGTTTAGAGTTTTTATTTTCAAACTTAAATCTTTAATTGACTGAAGTGGGGAGAAGATGTTTTTCTTTTCTTCTTTAAATACAATGTAAAGTAAATTACAATGTAAATCCCAATTATTTCCTTTCATGTGTAACTTAATTTCTCTTTCCCTTATGTTAAGAATGTTATCTTAACCATGTGTGTGTTTTTCTACTTCATTCTGTTTCACTGTCTACCTATGTATTTCCTGAACAATGTTACTTTTTAAACAATATTTTTACAATATTTCTCAATTTTCACTTGGTCTTGACTCTTTTTTCCCTCTATTCATGGACATTTTATCACCCTATATAAATTATAGAACTAGTTTTTGAAGTTACTCGTAATCTCTGCTTGTACTTGACTGAGGTTATTTGAATTCATAGATCAAATTACGAATATGTAATGTATGTAATGTGAAGTTTGCCAAATGTATCAGTTATAAATTTCACACATTCACCCATAGTCTACTTCACAGACTGAAGAGGCTGATTGGTTTAAGTTACATCCAACTTATCTCTAAGAGAAATACAATAAAAAAGGGGATTTTTTATTTTGTTTAAAAATTCTAGTATTAAACAAGAAATTCTAAAGAACTATATTGACACGTCAATCCAGGAGTGGCCATAGGGTTAGTTTTGTTTTAGGAGTTAGGTTGTGTACTGGGTGGTTTTGTGTATCAACTTGACACAAGCTGGAGTCATCAGAGGAAGGAGCCTCAGCTGAGGAAATGCCTCCATGAGATCCAGCTGGAAGCCATTTTCTCATTTAGTGATCCATGCCCCAGCCCATGGTGGGTGGTGTCATCCCTGGGCTGCTGTCCTGGGTTCTATAAGAAGGCAGGCTGAACAAGTCATGAGAAGCAAGTACCCCTTCATGGCCTCTGCATCAGCTCCTGCCTCCGGGATCCTGCTCTGTTTGAGTTCCTGTCCTGACTTCCTTCAGTGATGACCAGCAATGCTGAAGAGTCAGCCAAATAAACCCTTTCCTTCCCAACTTGCTTTTTTGTCATGGTGTTTTGTCACAGTGACAGAAACCTAACTGAGACAGGCTGCTTCTCATGTCAAAGGACTCAGAAACTTGTTCTTTAGTGTGTCACATAATATTTCATCAACAAGAAAACAGACTACTTTGCCTTTATCAGAAATTTAAAAGACAGCTGGGTGGTAGTGGTACACGCCTTTAATCCCAGCACTCAGAGGCAGAGAAAGGTAGGTAGATCTCTGTGAGTTTGAGGCCAGCCTGGTCTACAGAGTTTGTTCCAGGACAGCTAGGGCTGTTACACAGAGAAACCCTGTCTCAGGGGGAAAAAAATGAAAGAAAAGGAAGAAAGAAAAGAAATTAATTTAAAAGCCATAGCTAACAAAGCATATTCAGTTTCATTTAGTTCAGCTCAAAATGCTAAAATACAAATAGAATTTGAAGAATAGAATCATACAGACTGAAATTTTCTAATTTTCCCCCACATAGTCACAATAAGCAACTTAATCATTTGTTAAGAGACCAATTCTTATATTTCTTCTTTCTTTCCTTCTTCCTCTTCTCTTTCTTTCCTTCTTTCTTTTTTCCCCCAAGACCCAAGAATCAAAGTCTTGTTCCTGAGAGAAATGTAGCATGGAGAAGCTCCCTTTGTAGGCCTCAACTGAAACCAGTTTCCAGAGACCACGTAGGCATTTAACTGCAAGTATTACACACCATGAGTTGCAGCTATCACCTTATGTTCTAGCCAATCAGATTGCACAAGTCCTTGTCATACCCAATTCTGTTGCCAGTACAGATCTGGCCAAAGATCCTATATCTTCATCAAGAAATTGGCAGCACATAGGCAATGAACTCCTTATAAGGGAATTCCATCAGAGCAGAAAACATGTTGGACTCTGTTGAATTCTTTCACAAAAGTCGTTGTTTTTAAATGTGTCTTGGCAATTAAACTACCGTTGATACCCTTGTTGTAATGTTTCTAAGGAAAGATGGGCCTTCTTGCTATTTATGGGCACTAATTCTTTATTTCCTATTCATTATGTGGATGGGTCTGTGCCGTGACATCACTTTTTGAAGGAATCCTATCTATTTTATATTTTCATAGGTGAGCCTTCTATAATTTGGCTCTTGTGTTTTCCTATTTCTTTTAGGGACTTACCTTGTGGTTTTAGCATCTTACTGAAGTGATTTTGAGGTGGGAAGTATATGTAATTACACATATCATCAAGGGTATGGGTTTTTGAAACAGATAATATAACCCAGACTGTCACTTAGCTCTGTGACAGGGTTAGATGGTTAACATAATCCTTTGAAGCCACAGATTCTACCATGTAACGTTTTAAAAGAAATCAAAAACCAGCACTGCATGAAATGTGTCTGAAATACAACTTTCCAAAAGCAAAGAGTGAACAAATCACATGCAAACTGACATTTTAGACAGCAGAATAACCTGTACGGTATGCAACACTAACTGGAGACTTTTAGACTTCCATTCATTCTATAGCTAGGCTTTATATCTGGCAAGTTCACAGAATGCTTGCAAGCAGTGTACACTCAGATCAGAGTTCAGAACTGCCTGTGGGAACAATTCATAGGATGGGTCCCTAAGGCACCGTAACTGCCAGCCAGTCCACTAGGCATTTTGCACAAAAATCCATAAAACGTTACTTTAGGGTAGATTCCTTGGCCTCTTTCTGCAAGGCCTGTGTTCCATTACAACATCAAGCTGTGCAAAAGGGTTGACTTTTACTCCTGGCAGAGGGGAGCTTTTTTGGTATTTCATCAAATCTGGGATATCACTTCTTGTAAAACACATCATTATTTTACATACCACTAAGAAAGATTAAAAACTTGCCAATTAAATTATGACATTCTTTTTTATCTCTTAGAATTTTCTGTTGCAAACATAGTAAGAGGGACCATTCGGATTTGCTTGGGATTATATATCATTCCTATGCCTCTATAAAAAGGGAAAATTAAACAAAATAAATAGGTGAAGGCATTTGAAGAGTTTTTTATATTTCCAGCTGAAGGCTCATAACTCATGGATATGAATCTTTGATGGGTGCATTTCCCCGAAGCAGCATCAGAACCATTCCGAGTGTAGATGATACAGCATTTCCTACATGAGCAAACCACTGTGGACCTCAGAACTGTGCTCTAAGTCAGGGGCACGCTTTTGCGAAGTCTTGTGCATATGAACAAACAGAAACATCCGTAGTGTGAATGACACCTAGCCCAAACCGGTTACACAATACCTAACTTGGGAGATTTAAAAATGTGAAGACCTTCATGCCTGGAAATCAGGGAAACACTGTTCTCACTGGGGACTGTGACCCAGGCAAAAATCTCCGCTACTTCATGAAGGCAGTTTTAGACTATGAATCATTTCCTGCCGATCTGGATCTGCCCTTTGTTCCCTTTGAGGGGTGGGGTTGTCTCTAATTCTCTTCTTTGGGGGTCTGTGTTTAATTCCTCACTTGCTTTAATTCCACAAAGCAAATATAATCAGTGGCCAACCAGGGCTCCCTCTCACAGAAGGTCATGATGTGGGAGGGCCCCAGCAAGTGCTGAATATCAACTCAAGAGCCTGGGGTAAGGAATTTCCTAGATCAGATTGGCCTGTGGGCTCTTTTGTGGAGTGTTATCTTGATTATTAATTGGTAGAGGAGGGACCTTACCACTGTGCATGGTGCCATGCCTAGGCAGGTAGTCTTGAACTGTATAAACTTAGCTTGGTACCAGCCAGACAGCGTGCAGCAATTCTGGTTCCTACTAAATTTCTTTGACTATGAGTGAGAGCCTTGCTAGGAGGCAATGCTATGTGGAAGAGCAAGCAGGCTTGCCTACAAATGCCGCCTTAGGTCCTGGCTTCCCTCAGTGATGGGCTGTGGTGTGGGATTATAAACTGTGGATCTAAAAATTGAAATAAACCCTTTCCTCCCTTACACTCATCTTAGTCCGAGTAATTTATCACAGCAACAGGACTGAAGCCAGAACAAACCGATTGTCTCAATAAGGGAAAGGATGATGGGCTGAAGAAAAAGAAGAGAGGAAGTGTAAGGGGAAAGAGGAGGAAAAGAAGGAGGGGAGAAAGAGGAGGAGGAGAAAAGGGGAGGAAAACAGTGACCAGCTCTAGGAACAATGAGATGACCCTGCAGATAAGGAAGCTTGCTACCAAGCTGTGGACCTGAGTTTCATCCCTAGGACCCACATTATGGAATGAGAGCCAACTCCTACAAAATATCCTTTGACCTCCACAAGCACACCATGGCACCAGTGTGCCTATGCACAAACACACACACACACAAGCACATGCAAAACATTAATTTTGTGGTCTTTTCAAGCATTAAAATCTTCTATTAGCAATCAGTGGGCTGGAGTTCTTTAGCTCTGCTGGGTAGCAATCATGACTAATCGAATGGTAGCTTCCTCAGTCTTAGCCTTCCCAGTTGTGAGCGCAAAGGTTTTTTGGGCTGGACCGTCAGACCAAGGGGCTGACATCACTAGGTTCTGAGAACTAGCTGCTTATGCGGGCTCTGGAGATGAGACACCTACAGCTGTTGGTGCTTGGGTCACAGGCGTCTCACACTTATCTTGGGTGCTAGTGGCCTCGCACTCACCATCAGAGCCCCATGACTTGTAGCTGGGGTTAACAGCTGCAGGCAGCGGCCAGAACTGTGACATCAACGCCTTGTATATGGAGATACTCAACCCCTGGCACTGACTGGAATTACCACTCTTGAGCCTTGAGTGTGAGAATACTTAATTGACAGGTTTGGCAGCTCCTCGGAGCTTTTCTAGTGTCGGGACCCCGACACCATATTCAATTCTTCAGCCTTCTGCTGTCTTTTCCATTTTTTCCACCATCTTTTGTTTTCTCCCTCTGCTCTTCACTGTCTCTGTCCTGGCCAGTTATTCTCTGTAGCGACCCCTGGTGGGGAGGAGTGGTCCCTTCTCACCACAGTCACTACTGTTGCTACTCCTTTTTGTCACTACTTCATGCTACCAGCTCAGCCCAGTTAGCTCGTGGCAAAGACAACAGGTAGGCAAACACCACTTGGGAGCAAGTCTTTAGTTGGGGCCAGTGTTGATATACAAAGGCATCACGTGGTTAACTGGAAAAGTGTCCCACACTGCGTAGATACACAGCTGGGAAGGGTTTGTGATATGCAAACATTGCACTCAGACTTGCTCCAATTACAACATAACTTCCTCTTTTTTTCAAAACCAATCATAGGCACGTATAGGTACCATCCTCCCATCAACCACAAGTTTTTAGTTTAATTAACTAGGGAAAGTATTCCTCCCTTTTCAAACCTGTTTGAAGTTGGCCTCTGCAAGGTCTAGTGCTTCCAGACTCGAGGCTCCCTGCAGATGAGGACATCTCAAGTTTGCACAAGCTTGGCTTGCCTGGAGTCAGGGTTTCCACCACTGGTAACAAAGCAAACTTCCAGATACAAAAAAATATTAGTAACCACCTGTGTCT
>LOJH01028358.1:13661-27886 GCA_001685095.1 Ellobius talpinus
TCTCTCTCTCTCTCTCTCTCTCTCTCTCTCTCTCTGTGTCTATTTATCATCATCTATCACCTATCATCTATCTATAGATCATTTATCTATCCATCATCTACCTATAACCTATCATCTATCAATCTATCCAATATCTATCTGCAATCTATATGTGTCTATCTCGAAAGTCCTGTGCAGAGGCAGTAAAGCCAGTAGGAGAGCCAGCACTATCACCATGCTGTTTAGGTTATGAAGACTGGAGTCTTTTGTTATGACAGTCCTAACAGACTAACACAAATGCTGCATCCACTCCCCTCACCCCACCCCACAGCTACTTAGAATCTTTTAAGATTCAAATCATATTCATTTACTGTCTCATTTTGCCACTGATTTTTTTTCCTCTCTCGGTAATTGTCCTAATGCCACCAAGTCCTCATAGGTCAGTGGCTTTGTGTGGCCAAGCAGGTTCAACAGCACTCGTCATCCATCTACTTCCTGAAGTCAGTCATCTACTTCCTGAAGTCTCGTCACCTACTTCCTGAAGTCAGCCACCCACTCATTCACTCGTGTGAGCGGTAAGCACCTACTCTGTGCCAGGCAGGATTTGTGTTTACATTCCACAATAGCTTTGCAATTAAATTGTGGTGTTTTTAACTCAAGTCAATACTGCACACAGAACTCTGGCCCACTTCCTCTTTCCCTCTGCTCTTCAGTCCTGCCTGTTCTCACCTTGATCCTGCACCAACTCACTGCTTTGCACACTCAAACACTGTCCCTTCCTAGTGGAGAAGTCTCTAGGATTCTTGGAGTTAATGCAGTCTTTTTTTCATTTTTATTATGTGATGTATTCAATGTTTTGTCTTATTGTGATGTTCCTGAAACATGTGGATATGAAATCCTCATGCTGACAATTCTTCAACAGGTTTTGAACCAATGCCTTAACAAATTGATACCAGCAGGTCTATAAATCGTAAACTCCAACTCAGCAGCACTCACTGCCTGTAACAGACAATGTTGCTGTGTGGGAAAGGTACCGCTGCTCATTCATGGGGAACGGGTGGGAGGCTCCCTGCCCTTTGGGGTCATTCAGTTCGCAGACAGCTGGCTTCCCCACCATTTACCATGAGCGGATTCCACGGGACCTTTCTGCACAGCCTGGAGCCCAATGACCTGCTGCTGCCTGGGGACACAGCATTCTGAGTTCACTTGGCTTCTGTTCCTTGCGCAATTAATTGCACACTCAGATTAAAAGAGCTGTAGCTGACCTGATATCCGCAGGCTTACCACTGAAGTCAAGCTCCTATCTATGGTTATAAAAGAAAAGCAGCTGGATATAAATGTTTAGATCGACAATGAAGCAAAAACAAAAGCAAAAGCAGTGCTTGTTTTTCATGAACCTCAACAGGATGCTCATATCCCCATAGAGACAGCAGCTCTCACACTGAAAGACTGTCTGTTTGCCGCCCCCAACCCCTAAGTCTCCATTCTGCTTTCTGCAGAAAGCCCTTCAAAGGGTGATGTTGTGTGCAGTAGCTTGTTCCTTGGATAGGAGAAGCAGGGACCCCATGATCCATCCACAGAAGGGGGTGGGAGAGGCACAAATGTTACCAAACCCCAGCAGGGACGGGGGCAGGGATTCTGCTGTGGTGCTGATGGAGTCAGAAGGGCGATTGTAAGTGTGAAAGGACCATAGCATAATTCAGAATGAGCCCTTGACCATGAGGCCTTCTAGCCTGGCTCTCCCTTCCTGGGGTCTCAGTGACATTTGGAGATTTTGCTTTCCTCGATTTTTGTTGCTTGGGTTAGCCAGGTTTGGCCTCTGTCCCTTGTAGATTTAAAGATCCAGATAGATTGCCATCAACCCAATTAAGACTCCATAGCAACAGGGACAGACAGATTCAGTAGCTGAAGATGAGATGGGTCACCTGACCGTCCACATGCACAGGTGATCTGAGGATAGGGGCTCACCAGCTGGGCCTTGGGTTTGTGAGATTCAGTACCATACTCCTGGTACATCCACCTCACCAACTAGCCACCCCAGAAAGAGATGGACAGCAAGCAGATGCCCTTCCTCATCCTGCCAGTGTCAGTCATGACTTAGGCCGGGGACACATGTTAATGTACAACACAAACACCTTCACTGAGAATTAAGACAAGGAGCCAAGTGATCCAGGGACCTTAGAAACAAACACTCGAGACCAAAGCATTGGCAGGATATCAGAATACACAGCCCCCTTCTCTGCTCTAATCCCCTTCCTCTCCCCCTTCTTTCTCATTCCCTCCTTTCTGTCCCTCACCCCTTTCCCTTCCTTCTCCTCCCTTCCCTCTTTCCTCTCCTCCCCATTTCCTAGACCTGCTCTGAATGGTTCCACATTCACTCTCTGGGCTTCAAGGCCAAGTCTTTAGATTCTAAAGGATGGTCTTAAATTGATATTCCCTCCACAACATGGGCTCAGGGCCCCAACACACCTTCTATGGCACCCTGAGGTCTTTTATCTTAGCCTCCAAGTTCATGTGTTTAGCTAGTAACTGTTAATGCCAGCTGCCAAGCCCAGGCGCTTGCTGTTCCTGGAGTCCAGTCCCACGTGGTATGGCTGTCTTCCCCTTGCTAGTCAACACTTAAAAAGCAGCCATGTGTCCTGTCTTCCACTGTTGCACCTATTGCCCAGCCCTGCAGGAGGCACAGAGCAGCTGGCAAGACTCGGGGGTCAGCACTGCAGGTACATCACTGAGAAAAGTGGTCTCTGGGTTTCCTTTCCTGGCTATGCCTTGGAACTTGAGATCATCACTGTGCACCCTGGGAACAAAGGGCAAGCTCTTCACTGCCTGCCAAGGCCCCTGTAAAATACATGGACTCCTCTGGTGCACAGCCCACCGAGGACTTAGTGAGCTCCTTTTCCAGTTTTGATGACTCTTGCTTGTGCTACAGAAGTTTCAGTTTGTTTCTTTTGCTTCCAATAATCCCACAGAAAGAGCCAGTGGGGGTTGGAGAGATGGTCCAGCAGTTAGTGCTTCCTGCCCAATCATGAAGGCTGGTTGTCAGGATCCCAGTGGCCACATAACAAGCCAGGCATCCTGCAAACACCACGACTCCAGTTCCAAGGTATATGGCGCCATCTTCTGGACTCTATAGGCACATGCACCCCTCCCCCACCACATGCATACTTACACACACACACACACACACACACACACCAGTGGGAGAGAAGTTTTTTCTTTATTTTTTTAATTAAAAAAAGATTCCATTGGTTCTGACATACCTGGCCATTGCAGGGCCACATGACTCAGGATAACCAATCAGATCACCTCATCACTCTGCCCAAAGTTCAGATACAGAGGCCCAAACTTACTTCTTCACTGGGGGCTTCTAGGAAAGCAGACTTGCCCTTTGGGAAAAAGAGAACAACACGGACACAGAACATGAAGTAGGTAGAGAGAAAGAGCGGGATTTCTATCACTTGTCCCCAAAGGTTGCTAGGTGCCTAGCACGAGGTTATGGGTACAAGAATCAGACCACAAAGAGAGCCAGTCGATCTGCAGGCCAGCCCAGCATACATGCCCCTGGGAGCACACACGTCCAGGACCATGAAAACCACAGTATGTCTAGCCTCTACCATATGCCTGCACCCCAGCACCCTTTCTATTCCTATGACCCACCCAAAAGTCACCTGCAGCTCTATGTACCTGTGACCTTTCCTCTGGCTAGGAAGGATGCTCAGCCTGCTGGCAGAACAGGTAAAAGTGCTACTGTTAACACCTGCAGGAGCGACTCAGCCACAAAGAGGGGGCAAGGGTAAGGAAGGAACTGCCAGTTCCCTACTATTCAGAGGGGCAAGGCTCAGGTGACCCTGAAACTTCCTAGGGGAGCATTCGGGGACCCTCTTCCTTATCCACTCTTAAGGGTGTTTCTCCCCTCCCTTCCCCCACTCAACGTTCATCGTAAAGACACCTCTATAATGAACTATCTGCGCCCAGTCCTTGGCATCTGGGTTTCTTTTGCACATACCCGCCCAGCACCAAAGTACATCTTCAAATTCTAAGTAAAACATAAGACGTCAATTTGAGGTGGCTCATCCACTCCACTTCACATAGACTCACAAAATCAAGGAACAACTCTCATCACGTGACCTGAGCTGAGGCCAAGAGGATGGAACCCCAGAGCACATGTGGGAGCAAGAGGAAGCAGGCTTGAGAGGAGGTCCCAAGAGTGTGAGTCACCTCCATTATTGCCACCCAAACACATTCCAGCCGCCTTCCGAGAAGGCTGTATTGTCTTCCATACTGGAACCTTGACTCTCAGAAACGTATTCAGAAGCAGCCTAGGCTATGAATCCTGATGCTCTGGATGTTGTTTTCCAAGTGAACACAACAAAAGTTAACAGCAGTAGGGGTGGGGAACCAAAGAGAAGTGTGACCGAACCCTGCTTATCCTTTTTAAAAGAAAACATAGGCGATTTCCTACTAGGAAAAGGATAGAAAAAGCAAAACACTGCCACCCACGGGGAGAGAAGAGAGTGCCTTGGAAGACACAGACCGGAGAACTCTCCAAGCCTCCCAAGCTCACTGCAGCTCAAGGACCATAGTGCCAGGGAGCAGGACAAAGGCCTTTTACAACCCAGCTGTCCAGCATTGAGAGGTGAATTAAAAGAAACGTTTCCCTGGGTTGCCATGCCCTTCTGGCGTCTGGTTTTCCTGCAGTGATGTTCAAAGGACAGAGAGCAAACACTGCACAAACAGCTGTTGGGGATTCTGCCGGGGGCTGAGTAGAAGCCTGTTTGGAAAATGAAAAGCACTCATGGTTTCTGATGGGCAAAACAAACAAAAGCAACAAGACATGTGAAAGGACTCCTAACATGTTATGAAGCGCTGATCTTTTCTCACACGCTAAGAGAAAAACCACAGCTGTGCTGGCTGGCTTTAATTGTCAACTTGACCCAATCTAGAATCACTTGAGAATCCCAATGCACTATTTTCTAGATCAGGCGGGTCTGGGGGAGTATCTGCGGATGACTGTCTTGATTGTAGTAACTGACATAGAAGACCCCGCCCACTGTGGGCGGCCCCATTCCCTGGCTTTGCATCCTGCAATTGGGTCATTCTCACACTCTAGAGCCTGAGGCAGGAGGCCAGCCTGGACTACCCAGCAAGACCTTGAATCAGAAAGAAATATTCAAACTATGGCTGATCATAATTTCATCTGGTGGTTTGATTTGAGCCGTTTGCCGGTGAGCTTAATTTCTAAAGGAGCAACTTTTGCTTTATTCCATTGGTATAGGTGTGTCACTAAAGATTTTTATCAAGAGCTTTTTGAGACAATGTATTTGCCTGACGCTCACCAACGACACAGGGAAATGATTAAATTTCCTACTGATGTTTAAAGTGCATTTCAGAGCACATATTAAACATAGGAAAACATTTCTTAAGTGTTTTGAACTGCATCCTTTAATTCTGCAAAATGAAGACCAGCTTGAGCCCAAGCTCCCACAAACTAAAGTGCTGAGCTGTGCCCATGTTGTGTAACTGTGTGGAAAAAAGTGGGAAAGCCTACCAGGAAAGCCCTCCATTTTATCTCTGAGCAGCGACATTTGCTTGACATCTTCTTCCTCTTTTTTTCTTCCATTAGTTTCCAGTTGACTACACTGAATGTCAGGGAAGAAAAGAAAAACTAATTCAAAACTATTTCCTAAAATAGAAATGCTTTAAATGGTTATCCAGGCTACAGCTGGTGGCACTTTTTAACCATGTATCTCCCTAATCACACTCAGGAAGGTTGGTCGTCAGTTCTCAAGCTCAGAGAGCTTTAAATACATTGTTCTGACGAGATAGCTGGGTGGTAAAGGTGCCTGCCGCCAAGCCTGATGACCTAAGCCCAGGACCCGCATGGTGAACAGAACTGAACCTTGGAAGTTGTCCTCGGACCTCCACACATGCACACACGCACACACATGCACATGCACACACGCACACACATGCACATGCACACACACACGTTTCTGAAAATGTTAAGGAGTTTTTGAGTGTATTACATTTATTGATATTGACTGCATTGGAGAATAACAATGAAGAAAAGTAAATGTCTACTTATTAGTTCAGCTCAAATTATGACAAACTTACTGCATGTGAACGTATTTTATAAAAATAGCTACCTTTCCCCGACACAGAGGAAACTGGCTGCAAGGAGCAGCATTGCTCTCCATGTTCGTGTGTCATCTATGTCTTCAGTCCATCTGTTGTGCTACCCTATTTCCGTTGCTACATATAAGGATGTCTGGCCTCACAATGCATGTGTGCAAAGGGAGGAGAGATGGACTAATCCTCTTCCATGACACCGTAGGAGGCCAGCTGTAGATACATGTCCGCCACAGACCAGGGGAAGGTAGGCCTAGTCATTGCCGGTGCCCAGGGTGATGGAGCCCCCATCTTAAATGTTAGCTGCTTCACTAGAAAACAGGAGATGTAGATGGATCTTTCCAGAATGGATACCATTAAATCTATCGACCCTTGGCTAGATGAGTCATAGGACCCAGTCCAATCACATGATGGTAGACCATGTGATTCTCCCGTGGTCTAGGAAGGACAGCAACTGGAAATAGTGGGCAGCTAGCCTTATGGCCTACCTCAAGCGTTAGAGAGATGGCTCCGTGGTTAAGTGCACTTGCTGCTCTTACAGACGACCCAAATTCAGTTCGCAGCACCCACACTGGGTAGCTTCCAACTGCCTGTAACTCCAATTCAAGGGCTCCAATGCCTTCTTCTGGCCTCCATGAACACTGTACACATAGGGCACACACAAATATATTCAGGAGTACATATATACAGATGAAATAAAAACACTTAAAGAAAAAGACTAGAAGAGAGGACATTGAAAGTTTGCACCATGTCAGGGGTGTCCCAGAGACCAAGCCCACCCACCCCCATTCCACACCTGCTGTTCAAACAGCACAGCCTATTTTGCCATTGCTCTTGATTGTCTGCCAGAACTTGACAGTAAGATCCTATTGCTGAAAACATCATACGAGAAGTGTTATGCTGATGGGGTGAAATGCCATCAGCAGTCTTACCCTGCTGTGTACACGTGAGCTACAATAAAGACCAGCCTGACACAGACAAACTCATGGAAGCAATAGTGGCAGAGACCTTATGGAGATAATAAACCACGTTGTGGTTGGATTTAAGGCCCACTCCACAGGAGGAAACTCATATTCGATGCTGTATATCTGACCAAAAATCCATGGCTAGGGAAATCATATGCCCCAGGGATGAACTATTATTTTGTTAAGTGAACATAGTGTCTAGCTATCCTCTAAATATGTATCTCTGTACCATAGATTGGTGCATCTTTCAGAAGTTATCAGAGATGCTTCTCTGTGAGTGGATGGTGATTAACACAGAAACTCACTTGTCCAAGAGCAGAAAATAAATGTCTGTGGAGTGCTCATCTGTAAACAGAACATCTGTATCACACACATGCACACACTCCCACACATACAAAGGTTCACACACACATACACGCACACACATACACACACAGGTTCACACACACACACAAAGGCTCACACACATTAAGGTTCACACACACACACACACACACACACACACACACACACACGGTTCATGGGACATTATGGAAGAAGGTGGTGGAAAGATTCTAAGATCCAGAGGTAGAACAGGACCAAACAGTGTCTTCTGGACATGACAGGACCACCGCACCCCTGAATTCACAACGGTTGCCTAAGACCAGCACAGGATCATGGCAGTCAGCATCCCAGCACGGAGAAAGAGGCGTTCACAGCCCCCACCCGCAGCTGAGAGTTAATGACAGTTGAGGGTTGGCTGCTGAGGGAAGGACAGTCCATTTTCTTAGGGGTACAGTACCCAGGATGTCAGTTATGCACCAATGGATGGCTGCACACCCGTGAGTGATGAGCAACACAAATGGAGCTCCGTGGGGAATTGTAAAAACAGACAGTAGGGTGCTAGAGGGTGGGGAGTAGGGAGTACATATGAACAAAGTACATTGTATGTATGTGTTTATGTATGTATAAAATTCTCAAAGAATTTAAGAGGTATTTTTAGAAACACCTCTGCACAGCCTCTTCCCCCAAAGTTTTCCCCATGATGCTTAAGATTGATGTTAGTCACACATATGCATTGGGTACTGCCCACAAATATCAACACTAAATAAATGAGATTCTATTAATATGTATGTTTTACATTTTATGTGTCAACTAAAGGTCTAAAAAATAATTTAGAATTCTTTTCTCATAATATTCATAAAACAAGTTGTAAGTCATTCCAGTCTTATTTCTAATCTTGTTTCATTCATCTTTGCATTTTCTTAGTACACAAACATATCTGATAGTTTAAACGTGACTATTTCTTATTTGATGCTTTAGACTGATTTCTTGGCAGATTTTAATTCTATTGTTATGCCAGTAGTGGTGGTTTAAGTGGGGTCCATGTGTCATTTCTAGCTGTGGGAACTATTGCTTCCATAATTCAGTAACAGTCTAAATTATGGAATAGATTGTAGAGTATGCAGGTTTTACCTTATAATCTACTGATAGGGGACAGAACTGTGTATGCTCATGCATATATAAATAATATATATGCTTTGTCTGCATTAACCAGGAGGGCTAAACACTGACCACGGTCAAAGCGGAATGAGCGTTCTCTCTACTTTGTGTATGCACCTTAATAAAATACAAGTCTGTAAGAGTTCTGATTGGAGAACAATGAATTTTTGCTCACGGCAGGAAGCCACTAATTTTTCTCAGAGATGAGAAACAAATAATCCATGAAAATACTAAGAGGCTTGCAACCCAGATCACTGGACATGAAGATGAAAGATTACCCGCAACTGGCAGATGGTTTTGCAGAGCAGAGGGATCTGGTAGTAAAAGAAAAAAGTAAACCCAACCACCCTATCATCTTGCTGGGATACTGTAGAGAAACTGAACCAGAGGCTGGAGTAAGACAGGGAACCTATGCTCTATGCAAACTTTTCTCTTTTTTCGTAATTTTAAACATTTTTATCAACTGAGAATCTCATGTGTTTCATGGTACTCAATCCCCCAACTCTTCTCAGATCTAGGTATAGAAAGCAGGCTGAGTAAGCTTCTAGGAGCAGGCCAGTAAGCAGCACTCCATGGTCCCTGCATTAGCTCCTGCCTCCAGGCTCCTTCCTTGAAAGAGTTCCTTCCCTGCTTCCCGCAGCAATGGCCTGTGTTGTCACAGCAGAAGGGAAGGACCACCAGGCCAGGGTGGCACCACCCATGGTAAGCTGGGTCCACCTACATCAATCACTAATTAGAAAATGTCCCCACAGATGTGCCCACAGGCCAATCTGGTGGGGGCATTTTCTCAACTGAGGTTCCCCTTTCCCAAATGACTCTAGCTTGTCAAGCTGACACAAAACTAGCCAGCTCAGAGGCATGAACATCCATGGCCTAGCCTGGCAATTTTTCTGGAAATCTGATACTAGGATATTTAAAAGTTAGTTGAAAAGGTACAGGAAAGTCAGGCTGAAAAGCACAGGTGTATTTAATATTAAGAACAAAAGTCTCAAAAAATTAGACACTCTCCATGATAACTTGATCAACACCAGTTTATTTGTAAACATGTTATTTGTGTCAATAATCAAATTGACAAGACTTTATACAATTTTATTGTATAATATTAACATCATAACAGAAAACAATCCACTGTATTGAGTTACAGTTTTGGTACTTTAAAATCCTTTAATACAAAGTGTATATGAAACACTGAACATAAAAAATGAAGGTGAATGGCAGAGAAAACAAAACACCCAGGAGGAGAAATCACTTCCCTCAAACAAACACAAACCAACTGGTTACATATTTTAAACAAGAAAGGTTCTAAGGCAGTGGTTCTCAACCTTCCTAATGTTGCGACCCTTTAATACAGTTCCTCATGTTGTAGTGACCCACAACTATACAATTACTCTTGTTGCTACTTCAGAACTGTAATTTTGCTACTGTTTTAAACTGTAATGTAAATATGTGATACGCAGGGTATCGGATATGTGACCTCTGGGAAGTGGTCATGACCCACAGGTTGAGAACCGCTGTTCTAAGAAGTAACTGCCCCTAACTTCTTTAGACACATCTGTGAGGTGAAACTGGGCCCCACTAAACTGTATGCCCTTTTTGATATTAGCAGTGCAGCTTTTTTCTCTTGGTTTCTAAATGTTTGCTTGCTTTGTTCAAGTTACAGTAAGGGTGAGGCATGGAAAGGAGGAGGGGTGCAAAGCCAAATGAAATTAAACATTTGCAAAGTAAAAAGATACAACCTCTATCCATTTTCTTTGGCAAAGAACAAAGTCTATGTATATTTATTTATTTTTAATCAACTTCACAGAGGTATCTCTGCATAAGCTAACATGAGTGGAACAGGACATATTCATAAAGCAAAGCACAAACACAGCATCTCAGTTGCTCTAAAAATGCAAATGATTCCCTCATGAGAGAGGGGACATCAGCTGGGAACCTAACGGTTTCACTCTCCCCATTCACACAAGAAACTAGAGATGAAACATATCTTTTTAGAACTGTCCCTGAAGTTCATGATCATGGTTAGGTTCCATCTCTTCCTTCAGTGTTTCGCAAAGGAATTATAGCAGCAAATCACTCCCATATTTTAAGCTATAAACTTAGCAATAACTGGACTCATTGTCGTAACTACAACTGTTCAATTCTTTATTAGTGTACATGTAATTAGAGTTGGCGTTCGACCGCTAATACAAAGATAAATACCTACAGGAAACTCAAACAAAGCAAGTGAGATTACAAAGCCCTGATCAAAAGAAATACTCTCACCTTTCAGTTGAAGCTGGCAAAGTCACACACACATATAACCAGCAGCACTAGGAATGTACAGTATCAGTTACTGGAAAAATAAATGAGTGATTCACAGTCATAGAAATCATTTTAATATTACTATGTACTTTTCCTTCTACAGACAAACAAGACATACACAGTTCTACCTTATACAAGACAAAGTAGAAAACTAAACATTGCTGCATTTACCCCAAACACAGCACTTACTGTGCTACAAGTAACCTGGTCCAAAATATTCAATTCTACAGATAGGCCATGGTATTAAATACATGGCCACTTTAACAGTTTCAAGAAAGGCATATACTTCCAGAAGTTTGTTAAATACACAAATTTCAGTTGCATAAATAACAAAAGCCATCAGCAAAACTGTTAGGCTCAAACATTCTGAAACAGTCTAATGCTTCGAGTGTTCCAGGTACACTGCTTGACCAGTTAGCTTGGTTAGTTTCACACCAGCAAGCTAACAGGCACCCTCTAGGGGGAGTTCAATTAACACTGCACAACCAACCCAAGGAAGGTGACCTGAAAAGTCTACATGTGTGGTTCCACATAGTCTGACATCTGAGACACAAAAAGAACTAACTCCTAAAGAAGCACATGAAGCTATTCAGGGCTTCCCCACTGTCTCCAGAGCTGTGTCCCAGGCTTTGGGTCCAGGTGCTGTGTATGCAGAATCGCCTTCCCGTGGAGCTGAGACCAAAGACAGCACTGTGCTGCTACTGTGCAGTTCCCAACCCATCCCTTGCTTTGAAATCAAAGTCAAGTGTCCTAACAGTTCATTAACAAAGCTACAAGACAAAATGTAAAATGTAGTAAAGCAACAGCCTCAACTACAAGTGGAAAATAAATTCTATTTTTCCATAAAGACTCCATGAAAATATAAAGCCCGAAGTTGAGTGACAACAGAAGCCCACATACAAACATCATTTAAAAATAGAATGTTTTCAAAGCTTTTCATGAGATGTCAATGAATAGTCAGTTAAGTTCACACCACTATGCTGACTAGGAGTCACTATGCATGACTCAATCATGTTCACTTGGCATACATGATTTATAGACAACCACAGGAACCCTTAATGCCCTGGTATAGACCTCTCACTGCTGGATGCTTGCCACTTTCTAGTGTGACTACCTCAAGAACCAAGAAGCCTGTCAGAAGAAGAGTTCTATCTCCTCCTGTGATCCCCTTAGTGTAGGTAACAAAATATAAAATTAAACCAGGTTTATGTCTGAGAAACTAACATATAAAACCACCACTGCAATATTCATAGTGACTGCTTATAAACATAACAGTCATCTAAAGCCCATAAAGTATATCCTTAGTTTTATAAAAGAAATGCAGATTGTCTCAAGGTAAAAATACAGGGCTGGCTGCTGAAAAGCACTTTGCTGCAGTAAGATGTGCAACACCACGGCTTCAGGAAACAGGCGCACATTCTGAGAATTTCCTACCAGTGAAGCACGACCTGCACTGCAGCAGCAGGACGCTCTTGGTGGCTGACACTGTAAAGCCAACATTAAGAAAGGAAAAAGGCAGAACCGTGTGAGCAGTAAATGGTGTAATCAAATTATTGCAGATGGAGATTAGCAATGAGAAGGGAGGAAGGTGAGCGTCCACTCCACTCCGATAAGATGCCATCATTAAAGATTAAGTTTTTGGCGGGAAGTGGAACTCCCGTATCGGCACAGGACGACTGGGAAAGCACACTTGGAAAGCCGGGCTCCGAGTGAAGATCCAGAGCTGAAGCACCTTCCTACAAAACCAAGGAACAAGAGAACTAGTTCACATTTAGTTTCAGCGAAGAAACAGAACAGATGAAAAGTACATGGACCCAATTACCTGAGAAATGTCCATAGCATGTAAAGTACTATGGAAGGCAGAGAGAACCAAAAGCAATGGCAGATATTAACATGTGCAAAAATGACAAGCACTTACAATAAGTGCTTTTAAAACAATCAGAAACAGCTTATGAGATGATGGGTGGAAAGTTAGTTCTCAGCAACTGGACCTAGACCAAAGTATCACCTAACAGGAGGCCAATAAAAATGCTGTCACCACACTCCACACCTGAACAGGCTTCCCAGATGAACATGTTCAGACCCATGTTCCCAAGCATGCCTAGTGTCCAACCACAGTTCTAAAGTGTCCTCCCTGCACACTCTTACCAGGCCCACCCCCCACTTCTTCCCCAGCCTTCCCCATTCAACTCCTCTGGCTAAACAAGTATGAGAATCAGTCTTGACTTTTTCCTACTATACCCTCATTATTTCTTTTATTTAATTCATCAAGTTTTACAAATCTGTCTTCAGAACATAGTTCAATGATTCAGCATTCACCATAGCCAAGGCTAGTGGATTCCAAAGTGGTGCACAGTATGGAGAATCTCAGAACGTCACCACTGTTTATGGATTCTTACGTTATACTTCTGTATTATGGTTTACGGTGTGATGGTCCATGTACAGTAAACAGCCCTTCACTAGGAGCACATGCACTTTTTAGTGAAAAGAATGCTCAGTCACAGCACATCTTCCTCAGGCAAGTACAAGGGCATCTGAATGACCCCGCCTCTAGCCTGTGCCTCTCCAACGCTAACACAGTTACAAGCCTGCCCAAACAGTCTCTCTCCTTCACCAGCCTTCGGCCCGCCCCTCTTCAACTGCACCTGCTCTCACTTTCCTTTTTTTAGGGTGCTTCTACCATCCAGTTGCCTTTTGCTCCTGTGTGCCAGCGCTTTCCTGACACTAGTATCTCTGCACCTCCTGTCTGTCTGTAACATTCTCTTCTGCCCCACAGGCTTCAGTTTACATACTAATCTTTTAAGGCCAGGGGCTCCTTCAGACCCTATCAGAGTATAGCTCCCTCAAAGCACTGACTGAAATCTATAATTACTTATAAACATTAATGTTTGACTGAGTCTACACAATACCAAATGCTTCACTAATATCTTCCACATCAGTTTCCTTGACACTTGGTAAAGGGGACTCAAGTATTTATTGAATGAATGAATAAATGAATGAAAAAAACTCTAAAATACTGTGGTGTGGGACAACGGTCTGTATTCTGTCAATTATATTTTAAATAAATGCTGATTGGTCAGTAACCAGGCAGGAAGTGTAGGTAGGACAATCAGACAGAAAGTAGAGGCGGGTCAATGAGAACAGGAGAATTCTGGGAAGAAGAAAGCTCTTTCTGCAGTCCTTTACCCAGCCACAGAAGAAGCAGGATGTGACTGCCCCACCAAATAAGGTACCAAGCCATGTGGCTAGCATAAACAAGAATAATGGGCTAATATAAGAGTTAATAAGAAGACTGAGCTAATGGGCCAATCAGTCTATAACTAATGTAGACCTCTATGTGATTTCTTTGGGACTTAATGACTGCGGGAA
>LOJH01028359.1:3261-15752 GCA_001685095.1 Ellobius talpinus
ACCTTTGGGAGAGCAGGCAATGCTCTTAACCTCTGAGCCATCTCTCCAGCCCCCCAGGATAGATTCTTGAAACAAAAGCTGCAGCTACAAATAGCAGCTCCTTGTTTTCTGGCCCTAGCAGAACAGTATGGCTGCTCCAGTGCCACAGGCTCAAGTGCGAGATGACAGGGAGTGGAGATGATGGAGGCTCAGTTCTCAGTTCAGCCTCTGATTTGTGACAGGCTCCCTAGGATAGATGGGCAGTGTGCCCAGACACACTGTGATCAGGTTTGGACAAGTACAGCAGAGCCAGTCCGTTCCTTTCCATTCTGTTCTGCTGTGTGTGCCCACCCTGGCAGCTTATGGCCTAAGATTAGTCAGGCATCTTTCTAGAATTTAGGTTTCTAGGAGACCGAGGCTGAAGCTGCCAGGCACCGCAACAGCAAGACCAGAAGGACCTGATGTCCTTGCTCCCACATCCCGTCCTTCAGAGCAGCCCCCAGTACGTTTAAAGGGAAATGTGTCCTTTTCTGTGGCTGTCTTGAGTCTGTTCCTGTGAATCTAGAAAATATAACTGTGTTGTGGGGACACCCAGTCTGGAACAGCTGGTACCTGGAGTTGCCAGAAAAGCTCAAGGCCTTGTTTTTGTTTTATTGTTGTTATTGGTTTTTTGGGCGGTGGGTGGGAAGAGTCTTGCCATGCAACTCAGGCTGGACAGGAACTTAGAATCCTCCTGTCTTGACCTCCTGAGTAGGTGGGACCACAAGGTATGTGCTACCATGCCTGTTACCTCCTGGTTCTAGTATCCCTTGATTCTGTCTCGTGCTACATAGGCTGGACCCTCCTGGTCTCAGGTGTGAGCCTGGGTACACAGCTGAGCAAGTTCGAGACTGTGTAGGGAATGACTGTGTGCAGCCCAGGGATGGACTTCTGGGAAAGCTAGATGTGTCACGCTCCAGTGAGGAACCCTGAGGACAAGGTTAAGATTTGTGAATGTAGCCGGGTGGTGGCGGTGCACGCCTTCAATCCCAGCACTCGGGAGGCAGAGGCAGGCGGATCTCTGTGAATTTAAGGCCAGCCTGGTCGAAGTTTCAGGGCAGGCTCCAGAGCTTGCTGATGGTAGGGGCCGGCCCTGGGTGGACTTTCTGCCCTTCAGATGACTGTGTTCATGTATGAGATAGGGCTACGTGGTGTCTGACTTCTTACTGCTTCTTTTCCCCTTCCAGGCTCTGACCAAGAGTGATGGGGGCACGGGTAAGTATAGGGTAGCCATTCTAGCCCTGCACTGGGGCGGGGGGGGCCCAGGAATGGGACCCAGGCCTGACTTGTTGACCTCTACTCCAGAGGGGAAGGCCCATAGAGAGAAACTAGAGCTGGTAGCCTCCTTCTCCTTTTTTGGCAACGTCATGTCCATGGCCAGCGTGCAACTTGCGGGTGCCAAACGCGATGCCTTGCTTCTCAGTTTCAAAGACGCTAAGGTGAGCAGTATGAGTCTGGAAGGAGGTCCTGGGCACAGCGGTATGTTACGGGAGCAGTGCCGGGTTGGCGTCTCAGTGTTGTCAGGGTTGGTATTGAACGGGCTATGACCTCCTGTCTCCAGCTGTCAGTGGTGGAGTATGACCCAGGCACCCATGACCTGAAGACCCTGTCTCTCCACTACTTTGAGGAGCCTGAACTTCGGGTAAGCCAAGCCCAGGAGTAGCCCAGGCTAAGCCTAGCCGCTCCCTCTTGCATTTCTCTCCGACTGCCCCAGTGGTTCCCTCAGACCTGTAGCCCAACTGATGTCCTCTCTGCCCCCAGGATGGCTTTGTTCAGAATGTGCATACGCCTCGTGTACGGGTGGACCCTGATGGGCGCTGCGCGGCCATGCTCATCTACGGCACGAGGCTGGTAGTTCTGCCTTTCCGCAGAGAAAGCCTGGCTGAGGAGCATGAGGGGCTCATGGGCGAAGGGTGAGTACCAAGCTGGGGTGGCTGTGGTTTTGAGCACCCTAGAGTCCTGAGTTTTCTGCCCTGTCCCTTTTTCCTGCTGACACTTTTGGTCTGTAGACAGAGGTCCAGCTTCCTGCCCAGCTACATCATCGATGTGCGGGCTCTGGATGAGAAGCTGCTCAACATCATTGACCTGCAGTTCCTCCATGGCTACTACGAGCCCACCCTGCTTATCCTGTTCGAACCCAACCAGACCTGGCCCGGGTGAGGCTGGGACCCTCTGCTGTGGGCCCCCAGATGTCTTGTCCAGGCAGGGCTATGTATAGGGGGATGGGGTGACTGGGTCTCTGGCCTTGGGAGTAGTGTGACTGCCTCTAGATGACCTGCCTGCTGCTCTAGGCGGGTGGCTGTGAGGCAGGACACGTGCTCCATTGTGGCTATCTCGCTGAACATCACACAGAAAGTCCATCCGGTCATCTGGTCCCTCACCAGCTTGCCTTTTGACTGTACCCAGGCCCTGGCTGTGCCCAAGCCCATAGGTAAGGGTATGGCTGTGTTAAATGGCGATGGGGGGGGCAGCAATGAACTGCTAACAGCGGTGTCTCCCTCCAGGTGGGGTAGTGATCTTCGCTGTTAACTCTCTGTTGTACCTGAACCAGAGTGTTCCCCCGTACGGTGTGGCTCTCAATAGTCTCACCACAGGCACCACTTCTTTCCCATTACGTGAGTGGGGTGTAAACTGGCAAAATGGGATGGGCCTGGTGGAGAGGGCTGTGTTCAGGGCAAGGCATCCAGTTTGCATGATCGATGTGTACCCCATAGGTACCCAAGAGGGCGTACGGATCACCCTGGACTGTGCGCAGGCAGCCTTCATCTCTTATGATAAGATGGTCATCTCCCTCAAGGGAGGCGAGATGTGAGCCCACAGCCCATGAACCCGACCTTCGAGATGCCCACATTCTGGCCTTCTCAGTGCCTCTGTGTCCCTTGTCCACTTGATGCCCTTCCTTTACCCACAGTTACGTGCTGACCCTCATCACTGATGGCATGCGTAGTGTCCGAGCATTTCACTTTGACAAGGCAGCTGCTAGTGTCCTTACCACCAGTGTGAGTAGAGCAGGGTTGGGAGTGTCTGAGTCTAGGTCCGGTTGTGCTCTTATTCACACCTCTCCCTCAGATGGTCACCATGGAGCCGGGATACCTGTTCCTGGGCTCTCGCCTGGGCAACTCCCTCCTCCTCAAGTACACAGAGAAGCTGCAGGAGCCCCTGGCCAGCTCTGTCCGTGAGGCTGCTGACAAGGTAAGTGCTCACCATGTAGGGTCCCTGGGCCTGCTCTTCCGTGACCCCCTGTGTGGGACAGCCTCAGGGATACTCATTCATTTTACAGGAAGAGCCTCCCTCTAAGAAGAAGCGAGTGGACCCTACAGCGGGCTGGACAGGTGAGAGGATGGACTAGGATGAGCAGGGGAGGGCCAGAATCCACAGCTGGACTCAGCTGGACTCTGTCTGCTGCAGGAGGCAAGACAGTGCCACAGGATGAGGTGGATGAAATTGAAGTATATGGCAGTGAGGCCCAGTCAGGCACACAGCTGGCCACTTACTCTTTTGAGGTAAGACTAGGGAAGGCAGTGGGTATCCACCCCTTTACTCTATCTGACCACTGCTGTAACCACAGGTGTGTGACAGCATGCTCAACATTGGACCCTGTGCCAACGCTGCTGTGGGCGAGCCTGCCTTCCTCTCTGAAGAGGTACTCAAGGGGCTGGGACTGTAGGCAAAGAGCCTGGAAGTGGAATGGAAGGCTGTGTCCTTAGCCTACTCTGTAGTTTCAGAACAGTCCTGAGCCAGACCTGGAGATTGTGGTTTGCTCCGGCTACGGGAAAAATGGGGCCCTGTCAGTGCTGCAGGTATGTGTAGGTGGGGGTGGGAGACTCCTGGTACAACATGGTTGGGCTGAGCCCTCATTCCTACCCCATCTTTATTCTAGAAGAGTATCCGGCCCCAGGTGGTGACAACCTTTGAACTTCCCGGCTGCTATGATATGTGGACGGTCATCGCTCCAGTGCGGAAAGAGGAGGTAGAAACTGGACTGAGAAGGAGACCCAGAGGGGAGGGAATTGTGCGGCACCTGGGGACACTGGGCTAGATTGCGGCCCCTGGCCTGCTCCTCTCTTGGCCTCACAGGAAGAAACACCCCAAACAGAGAGCACAGAGCAGGAGCCTGCTGCCCCCAAAGCAGAGGAGGATGGGAGACGACATGGCTTCCTTATTCTTAGCCGGGAAGACTCAACCATGGTAAAAAGGAGAGCCTGGGACTAGGATCAGGGTCCCCTGGGGGAAGGGCACCACTCACCACTGTCGCCATAGATCCTACAGACTGGCCAGGAGATCATGGAGCTGGACACCAGTGGCTTTGCCACACAGGGCCCCACAGTCTTTGCCGGAAACATTGGGGACAATCGCTATATTGTCCAAGTCTCACCGCTGGGCATTCGCCTGTTGGAAGGCGGTAGGTGGGCAGGTTTGTGTGCATGGGTCTTGAGGTGGTGTGGGCGTGCCACCTCACCCTAATGACCTTGTGTCCACAGTGAATCAGCTGCACTTCATCCCTGTGGACCTGGGTGCCCCCATTGTCCAGTGTGCTGTGGCTGATCCCTATGTGGTCATCATGAGTGCTGAGGGTCACGTTACCATGTTCCTACTCAAGAGTGATTCATATGGTGGCCGCCACCACCGCCTGGCACTACACAAGCCTCCACTGCATCATGTAGGCCCCCTATGCTTGCCTAATGCCCCATCTTCCCACTGCCTGCCCCCTGCTCTTGTCTGAACCCTATCCTATTTTCTACAGCAGTCTAAGGTGATTGCGCTCTGCCTGTACCGTGATGTCAGTGGCATGTTTACCACTGAGAGCCGCCTGGGTGGGGCCCGTGACGAACTGGGGGGCCGAAGTAGCTCAGAGGCTGAAGGTCTGGGCTCAGAAACAAGGTGTGTAGGGACTGGTATGTGAGCTGCTGGTGTCCCCATGGCAGGCTGTGATGCATCTGTCTGTTGGTTCCCAGCCCCACAGTGGATGATGAGGAAGAGATGTTGTATGGGGACTCCGGCTCCCTCTTCAGTCCCAGCAAAGAGGAGGCCCGTAGGAGCAACCAGCCCCCGGCTGACCGTGACCCTGCACCCTTCAGGGTAGACCCTACCCACTGGTGTCTGCTGGTGCGGGAGAATGGCACCATGGAGGTGGGTCTATCTATCACACACACACACACACACACACACAAAACCATGGAGGTGGGTCTATCACACACACACACACACACCATGGAGGTGGGTCTATCTATCACACACACACACACACACACACCATGGAGGTGAGTCTATCTCACACACACACACACACACACACACCCCATGGAGGTGGGTCTGTCTGTCACACACACACACACCACAGTAGCCTTTGTTCCCAGTCTTAACCATTGTCCTCTCTCCAGATCTACCAGCTCCCAGACTGGCGGCTGGTGTTCCTAGTTAAGAACTTCCCTGTGGGACAGCGGGTCCTGGTGGACAGTTCTTTTGGACAGCCCACTACACAAGGTGAAGTCCGTAAGGAGGAGGCCACACGCCAGGGGGAGCTGCCTTTGGTCAAGGAGGTGTTGCTGGTTGCCCTGGGAAGCCGGCAGAGCAGGCCCTACCTACTGGTAAGTTCCTTGTCACCTGCCTCCCAAGGCCCTGCCCCTTCCTCATGCCCCTCCCCTCACCTTAGCTGTCTCTGCTTGGCTCCCTCAGGTACACGTGGACCAGGAATTGCTTATCTATGAAGCCTTCCCCCATGACTCTCAGCTTGGCCAGGGAAATCTCAAAGTTCGCTTCAAGAAGGTGCCAGTAGCTAGACCATGCTTGGGCATGGGGTAGATTGGAAGGCCAGGCCAGCAGGGTCTGGAGGACCTAGCACTTACTGTGGCCTCTGCTAGGTCCCCCACAACATCAATTTCCGTGAGAAGAAGCCAAAGCCATCTAAGAAGAAGACAGAAGGGTGCAGCACTGAGGAGGGACCTGGAGTCCGGGGCCGTGTGGCACGTTTCCGCTACTTCGAGGATATTTATGGCTATTCAGGGGTAGGCAAGCGGCTTGGCAAGGGCCTGGATTGAGGGTGGAACCTCACTCACAGTGCACTCAAAGTGCCTGCCTCCAGGTTTTCATCTGTGGACCCTCGCCTCACTGGCTCCTGGTGACTGGCCGTGGGGCTCTGCGTCTGCATCCCATGGGCATTGATGGCCCCATTGACTCCTTTGCTCCATTCCACAATGTGAACTGCCCTCGTGGCTTCCTGTACTTCAACAGACAGGTAAGGAGGCTTGGCCTCCAGCTGTGGGAGCAGAGGGCCAAGATAATAGAAACTGCTGGGGCCGAGGAACTCAACTGTGGCTTAGCCTGGGAAGACAGGATGGGACAACAAGGGGTGTGGACGGGACCAGTGAAGTCATCTCAGACTTGGTCCAAGAGCCAGGCTGAGCTGACTTTACCTTTTGCTCTGCCTCTCAGTTGCTGTATGGCTTTGTGGCAAGCACATGCTTCTGACCTGTTTAACCATCTGTGCTGTCCAGATGGTAGCAGTGATTAAGGCCCTGATGGCATGTGCTTTCCAGGAGCCAGTAACACAGAACCGCTGGGGAAGGGTGGCCTGGGTCACAGGCATTGGCTCCTTTGCCTAGCTACTGTTGGAGTTACTACTGTTTCCAGTCCCCAGGGTCCTCTGGCCCTGCCCTTCCCGTGCCCTGTGCTACTGTCCACCAACATGAAATGAGCTTAGACAGAGTCAGGCCTCTCCAGGGCACTACCCAACACAGCAGTCCAGATATCCCATCACCAGAGCTAGAGAACATTTGGGGAGGCCTAGGTTCATTGGCTCTGGCCTTGTTCACCCCAGACCAAACTGACTTTGCTGCCCACTGCACCCCTAGGGTGAGCTGAGGATCAGCGTCCTGCCCGCCTACCTGTCCTATGATGCTCCGTGGCCTGTCAGGAAGATCCCACTGCGCTGCACAGCCCACTATGTGGCCTACCATGTAGAGTCCAAGGTCTGTTCCTCTCCCACATTCCCCAGGCACCTTCTGAGCCTGGCCTCTGGCGTGTGACACCCCCTCCCACCCAGGTGTATGCTGTGGCCACCAGCACCAACACACCCTGCACTCGCATCCCGCGCATGACTGGTGAGGAAAAGGAATTTGAGGCCATTGAGAGAGGTATGTAACACTTCAGGGTAGGGCGGGGCCGAGCTTGGCCCAGTCTACAAGGTGACTGCCTTTCCCCTTCCCAACAGATGACAGGTACATCCACCCCCAGCAGGAAGCCTTCTCCATCCAGCTCATCTCCCCAGTCAGCTGGGAGGCCATTCCCAATGCCAGGTGAGGCTGGACCTACCAGGGGCTGCTCTCTGCTGGCAGCTTAGAAGTGGCAGGTGCTGACAGCCTGGCTTCATGCAGGATCGAGCTAGAGGAATGGGAGCATGTCACGTGCATGAAGACTGTGTCACTACGCAGTGAGGAGACCGTTTCAGGCCTAAAGGGCTATGTGGCTGCTGGGACCTGCCTCATGCAGGGGGAGGAAGTCACGTGCCGTGGGCGGGTAAGGGCCTTTGGGTGGGGGGCAGGCAGCCCCCAGCAGACTGTCTGCCATCTCCATGCATTCTCTTGCCCTTCCAGATCCTGATCATGGATGTGATTGAAGTGGTACCTGAGCCTGGGCAGCCCCTGACCAAGAACAAGTTCAAGGTCCTGTATGAGAAGGAGCAGAAGGGGCCTGTGACTGCACTATGCCACTGCAATGGCCACCTGGTGTCAGCCATTGGCCAAAAAGTGTGTTATTCCGGTCCTTCCCCTCTCTCCTGTCGCAGCTGCTCTGCCTCCACCAGCTGCTCTGCTCACCACCTTCTGCCCCTCAGATCTTCCTGTGGAGCCTGCGGGCCAGCGAGCTGACGGGCATGGCCTTCATTGACACCCAGCTGTACATTCACCAGATGATCAGTGTCAAGAACTTCATCCTGGCCGCAGATGTCATGAAGAGCATCTCACTGCTGCGTTACCAGGAGGAGAGCAAGACGCTGAGCCTGGTGTCCCGGGTACTCACAGGGACAGGTGTGTAGGTGGGCACCAGTCCAGTGCCTGCTCTAATACTGCCCTTTTCTTTCTCCAGGATGCCAAGCCTTTGGAGGTGTACAGCGTGGATTTTATGGTGGACAATGCCCAGCTGGGCTTCTTAGGTGAGTGTGTGGGTCTGGGAGGCTATACTAGTGGGGTATGGGTAGCTGAGGCTGACTGTGGGTCTCTCTGTTCATCAGTGTCTGACCGAGACCGCAATCTTATGGTGTATATGTATCTGCCGGAAGGTGAGTGGTTCCTCTCTGACCTCCCTGGGCTGGGTACCAGGCATGACATGGACAGGGCATGACCTGAGTTCCTGTGCCCAGCCAAAGAGAGTTTTGGGGGCATGCGCCTGCTGCGCCGGGCAGACTTCCATGTGGGTGCCCATGTGAACACATTCTGGAGGACCCCGTGCAGAGGTGCTGCAGAGGGACCCAGCAAGAAGTCAGTCATGTGGGAAAACAAGCATATCACATGGTTTGGTGAGTATTGGGGTAGGGGTGTCTAGGGATGGGAAGGTCAGCCTGGCTCACACAGCATCTCCTCAGCCACCCTGGACGGTGGCATTGGGCTCCTGTTGCCCATGCAAGAGAAGACATACCGGCGGCTGCTGATGCTGCAGAATGCACTGACAACTATGCTACCCCACCATGCCGGCCTCAACCCCCGTGCCTTCCGGTGAGTGTGCCCCTCCCCTAGTCACTCCCCGCACCCTATCTGTGCCCTGACCTCCTCATGTCCACCACCCCAGAATGTTGCACGTGGACCGACGCATCCTACAGAATGCTGTGCGCAACGTCCTTGATGGAGAGCTGCTAAACCGCTACCTATACCTTAGCACCATGGAGCGCAGTGAGCTGGCCAAGAAGATCGGTACCACACCCGACATTGTGAGTACCACCCCTCACCCTAGCCCATTTGCTTCACCTGCCCTGCCCACCCACATCTTTACTTCCTATCATCCCACAGATCCTGGATGACTTGCTGGAAACAGACCGTGTCACCGCTCACTTCTAACCCTGTGATGCCACCCTGCCATTGTACACTTAGCTCTACCCATTTTGTATAAAACAAAAAGAAAACGATTTCTTTCAGATGAGTGTGTGGTCATTGTGTTTAAGAGCCCCATAGTGTGTTCCCCATTCCAGGCCCTGGAATGCAAGAGATCTGCCCTGGGCCTGCTTGGTGTGCCCAGGCTGGAAGCTCTGCTGGCCTCTGGCAACCTTGTAGTCATCCTGGCAGGGACCTACATCTCCAGGTACTGGGAGACCTCCTCTGCCTTGGGGGCAAAGCCCAGGCGGGCCAGAACACGCAACAGGAGGGCGGTGAGCCGCATGGCAAGGGTCTCCAGCCTAGGGGAGCAGAGTAAAGGGTCGTAAGTCAATGGGGAACAGATCTTGGCCAGCCACCCATCCAGCCCTCATATTCACTCACCTCAGAGCTACCTCAAACTTGAATGCCTCCCAGATGACCTTGACGTGGCGCAAGAGGCTGCTGCTGTAAATGCCATGGTACGCTGCACCCACCAGGCGGCTCCAACCCCAGACAGCACTGTATCAGATACACACATCAGCTTGCTAACCTGCTGCAGCACCTCCAGGCTTCCCCTTGGCTCACCAACCTCTTGGCCATGAGGAAGTAGCGGTCAACGGGGGTGCCCAGTGTTGAGTTGATAGCACGCACTGTGTTGATGTTCCGCAGCACGAGTAGCATGGGCCGGGGCAGTGCCTTGAGCACTTCCATTATGCCTTCAAAGTGTTCACGAGCCATGTCCTGCATGTAGGCTGCCTCCTCACGGCTCATCAGGTGGGAGCCCCACAGCTGGCCCAGGCGCACAGGTCGCTGCATGAGCACCTCAGCAAACAGCATATAGTCTGGAGAAGGCAGGAGGTCCTTTTTGGTACACAGTGGCAAGCTTCTGCCTGTTCCACAAACACTCACCCTTACCTTGTACCCCAAGTGCAGCTGCATGTGTCTTCATTGCAGCATCGTCCCTCAGGATGATGGCCCGCCACAGCTGGCACAGGGAGGATCGGTCCCTGCAGGAAGGCCTAACTGAGCTCCAAGCTGCAGGAAGAGGGACCCAAGGAAGGTCCGACCCGACCCCCTCACGCCTGGCCCCATCTTACTTCTCATCCAGGAACTGGTAGAGCCCGTGGTCCAGGAGCACCAGCTCTGCTTTTCCATCTGGACCTTTCCGCACCAGAACTAGGAACACAGCATGTCAGCTCAAGCCACCCCTCTGAGATCCCACCCTGGGGCCTTTCCTACCATTGCCAGGGTGGGGGTCAGAGTGAATGAAGCCAGTGTAGAATATCTGTTCAGCAAAAGCCTGGATCAGCTTCTTTGCTACCTAGGGAGAGCATAGGGAATCCATGGCAGCACCCACTGCCCAGCCCCCACTACCCTGCCCCAGCATGTGATACTCACATCCTGCACTGCCAGCCCCTGCTCCTTGATGGCCTCCATGTCATTCACTTTGCAGCCCTCACAGAAGTCAGCTGTCAGCACCCGCTAGGAGAGCAAGAGGCTGTATGAGCTCAGCAGGCCTATGTTGCCCCACCCTCAGGGAAAGCTCTACCCAGCTCACCTTGCTGGACTTGTCCCAATGCACCCGAGGGACAACAATATAATGGAAGTGCTTTAGCTCCTGAGCACAGCGCTCAGCATTTCGGCCCTCATTCTCGAAGTCCAGCTCCTGGGCCAGGGTCCCCTTCAGATCCTAGAGGTTATATATAGGCAGACAGGTCAGTCACATCTAGGTTTTAGCATTTACCACTAGCCGCCACTCCCCTACCTGCTATGGGTGACACTACCTGTAGGACCCAGCTGAAGCTGAAGCTAGGGTGCATGAGCCCTATGAGCTGCAGCAGGAGCTCCAGTGTGTGCACATCCCCATCAAAGCGGTCTCGTAGGTCAATGTACTGTACCTGCAGTAGGCCAGGGGACACTGAGATCCAGGGTCACCGCTGGCCCAGCATCCATCTAGTGTGCAGCGGTATAGATACCTTTACAGCCACAGAGGTGCCATCATGTAGCTTGGCACGGTGCACCTGAGCCAGGCTGGCAGCAGCCATCGGCTGATAGTCGAACTCCTGGAAGAGTTCATTAGGCAGTGCCTGGAAGTCTTCAAGAAACAACTCATCCACCTGGCAAGAATGACCTTGGAGTCACTGCCAAGGCTGCAGAGGCAGGCAGTTCCCTCTTTCCTCCTCCCCATCAGTTGGGCTCACCTCCCGGAAGCCCCGAGTAAGAGCTTTGTCCTCCAACACACGTAATGTCTGGATGTACTCAGGTGGCAGCAGGTGGTTGAAGGAGCACAGCCCTTGACCCAGTTTCACATAGAGGCCCCCATTGCGGATGGCTCCTGCCACCAGGGCGTCAGCCGCACGCTGGTGACATGCAGACATCACCTCCACGTACTCCGGGCTGTTCTGACCACAGGCATGGAGGAAAGGCTGGGGACGGGTGGCCACTCCTTGGTCCCCCCAGCACCCATACCTCGTGTTCCCCCTCCCTGCATGTGCTCAAGATATGAGGACAGACCTCTGCCACTCCTTGGAGGACAACATTTGTGCACCACCAGTAGTCCAGGGAAATGAGGAGACCAACCTTCAGAGACCTGCAGGCAGAAGTAGCTTAAGCCCCAGGTAGGCTGGGGATTGGGTTGGTTCCTGCAGGCCCTTCTGCCGTAAGCCCAAAGTCTGGCCTCACCCATCAGCCCCTGCACCCAAGGTGAGGCTGGGCTCACGTTCAGCCTCTAGTTACACGGGCCCTTATGAGCTAATGAAATACTACTCATGCCAGCATCCTTCAGGTGCCCAGACAGACTGCTGAGAGTTAGTGGGGAGAGGAATGAGACAGTTTTAGTATACAGCCCTGACTGGTCTAAAGCTCACTATGTAGAGTGGGCTAGTATCAAAGACAAGACATCAGATTGCTCTGCCTTGTAATGCTGGGATTAAGGGTGTGAGCCGCCATACTCAGCCATTTTCAGATATCTGAAATAACTTCAAAACAGAAAAGGAAGTAGGACTGTTGGCAGTTTCCCTCAATCCCAGGTCCTCCTGAAGTAGGAGGACCACAAGACCTGGAAGGATTTAGCAATACCCTGTCTCAAAAGTTTCAAAAAAAACTTGGTGTAGTGGTGCATGCCTTTAATCCCAGGACCTGAGAGACAGAGGCAGAGAATCTTTGTAAATAAAAGGCCAGCATGGTCTACTTAACAAGTTCTAGGCTAGCCAGGGCTACATGTTGGCTGGGTGGTGGTGGTGTCACATGCCTAATACCAGCACACAGCTCACATCTCTGTGAGACTAACCTGGGCTACAGAGCTAGTTCCAGGACACCCAAAGCTACACAGAGAAACCCTGTCTTGAAAAACAAAAAAGTAGTGGTGCACGCCTTTAATCCCAGCACTCGGGAGGCAGAGGCAGGCAGATC
>LOJH01028359.1:15802-28674 GCA_001685095.1 Ellobius talpinus
GGCAGATCTCTATGAGTTCGAGGCCAGCCTGGTCTACAAGAGCTAGTTCCAGGACAACAGGCTCCAAAGCTACAGAGAAATCCTGTCTCGAAAAAACAAAAAACGAAACCAAAAAAGAAAAACAAAAAAGTTAAAAAAAAAAAAAGAGGCTGGGAGATGCAGAGAACCTGGAGGTCCAGGAAAACCCATGTTTGACTGTCCCCCAACACCTGGCCACAGCCCAACTTGGCCTAGCAATGAGCTGTGAAGCTCATTTCCTATTAGTCAGGGTGGGCTGCACAGGGCAGTTGTCAGGGACCTGCAAGCCCCCTGCAGAGTGGTGAGGGCGGCAGAAAGAAAGAGCACTAGGCTCTGTTCACACCAGTTGCAGGGCTGTGAGAACTCGGGGCCCATAGAACACAGGAAACTGTCAGTCTATCAGTAGGGATGCCTTGGAATTCTAGGCAGGACCTCCCAGGACAGGTGGGGGGGGCCTCAAGGCTGGAAACAGGTATCCAACCACAGACATGCCCAAGGACTAGCTGCAATAAATCTCAGGGACACAGAGATCCACCTGTCTCTGCCTACCAAGTGCTGGGATGAAAGGTGTGCACCACCACTGCCGGGCTTCAGTGACATTTCTTGTAAAATGCCTAAGGACCCCGGGACCAAAGCCTTCCCAAGAAGGCAGCACCAGCTCAGGGAGGAGCAATGCTCAGAGCTATGTGGAGCAAGAGGACAGACATCCTGCACCATGGGACCCTGACCCTGACCACTACAGCTCAACCACTCGGGTTAAGAAGCTTTCTCATTAGCAAAGTCAATGAGGCTAGGCCAGCATCTGCAAGAATTTCCTCCCTAGGAGGGGAAGGAACTTTGTAAAAACCCTTCGGCACTGTGCTAGGAGTGAAGAGTCAGTTCCACCCAGGCCCAAGCCTCTACGGCTGGAACACCAGGTCCCCTTGCATGGTAGGGAGAGTAGAACAGGGCAGTTTCTCTACGTCCGGGGTTGAAGCCCTTGCCCTTAAGGCCACGGCTGATCTGATAAAGTCTGTGGGGACATTGTCCCCTGTCCTGTCTACATGCTCCTGCAAGCTAACCGCAAAGTCCCAGAAGACCCCCACAGCCCTTGGGAGAGAGGAATGTGGAGAATGGCATCCCACCCAAGCTATACCAGGTCTGGCACAGCCTCCTACCTGCCAAAGCGCCCAATGCCATCTACCGCGAGTCGCAGTTTCCTCTTCTCCTGTGCCTCTGCCATGAAATAGCGGGCTCCGAGGAGCAAGGGCACCCCCACCGCAGTGGCAGAGAGCGTCCTCCTCCACAGCAGCCTGGTTCTTGAGGTCCTGAGAGGAGACATGGCAGGTGATGGAAGTGTTGCACCCTACAAGGGAGCTGGGGCCTCAGCTTCCTTCTTTCCTGGAGTCCTGTCTAGGGGGCCATGTAGTCACCAGAGGACACCCAACACAAGGCCCTTTTCCTAGACCTCACAACAGCACAGATGCCAGATGCTGGGGGAGAAGGTCTTCTTTGGCTGTCTCTTGGGCAGGTGAGTCCAAATCTGCAGTCTGCAGACTGGACCACCATCCCCACTGTGTTGGTGTAAGAGATCCTAATGGAAGTGAGACTTAGTACTGCTAAAGTCAGTACAAACCAAACTGAGCAAGAACTTAAAACAAGAATAGACTAGATCCCATACTGCCCACGACAGCAAACATCCACATACACTGAGTACAATAGCAGCAAGAACATCGCTTGTGTTCACACACAGCCCCCTCTCTGCCACGGCACACTAAAAGAAAGGGTCTTCCAGCCGGGTGGTGGTGCGCACACCTTTAATCCCAGCACGCAGAAAGCAGAGGCAGGTGGTTCTCTGTGAGTATGAGGATAGCCTGATCTACAGAGAGTTCCAGGACAGCCAGGGCTACACAAAGAAATCCTATCTCAAAAAAACAAACAAGAAGGGGCTGGAGAGATGGCTCANGCCTGCAGACATACACACAGACAGAATATTGTATACATAATAAATAAATAACAAGAAAAAATAAGAGAGGGAGGGAGGGAGAGAAGGAGGGAGGGAAAGAGAAGAAAAAAAGGTGGACTTCCTCCTTCTCATAGAGCCACGTGGTCCCCACACCTCTTCCGCTGTCCTCAGCCCTTGCCTGATGTCCCACCAAGGCAATCCCCCTCCCCACCTCTAAATAACCCTGTGTATCTGATGGAATGAGCACCCCGATTTGTAGTCCTCCCAATGTGTCAGTGTGCGCTCATCATAATGTTCTCGTCAGGAGCACCTGTCTCTAGAGTGCGGCCAATCATGGGTTCTGAGACACCACAGACACAAACACATCCTGTTTTGGGGGTACAGGAGAAAAGTTCCAGTGTGGAGGGCCTCCTCATTGTTGTGGTTTACACAGAGCCGCCATCTGGGAAGGGTGCCTGCCTTTGGCTGCAGGGGTCTCATTACCTGGGCAGTGGGCTCTTGAAGTTCCTCCTGAAGAATATGGCAGGGCATGGCCAGGGCTTCTGCCTGCTCTGCAGCAGAGCAGAGTGGAAGTGGCACAGTCGCATCTGGGAAGGAGGCAGATGGCAAGGCTTGGCAGAGGCAGGGACACGGGGTCATAGCCTGGCACCTGCATCAGCTTGGAGCAGAGCTACACCAAACAGTGCGCCCTGAACTCTCACTCAGTGAGGGCTGACCGTGCTTCCAGAGCTCTGGGCAGGAAGCTTCCTGGACACCGGTCTTAGCAATGAAGACGCAGGCTGCCTACTGGATGAAGCTGGAGGCAGGAGAAGAAAGGCCTTCCTGAAAATGCCTCATCTTTGAGGGAAGAAAATTCGTCCAGACCCGGCTTGTCTGTGATAAGGGCCAACATCACTTCTGAGGTAGCACCCTTAGCCTGTCATTTACTATTTCTTGGTGCTGACCAATAACCGTTGGCTTCAGGAAGTGGGCCACACCATGGGAGACGTGTCGGCAATGCCCACCCACCGATTCTAAGAGTGGTCTCACAGGAGTGGCTTTTGTGTTGGGACCTTGTTCTGAAAGCTGAAACTGAAAATCTGGGCCAAGCCATAGCCAGGGAAGTCACAGGCCCAGAGAGGAAGTGGTAGTGTCTGCTTTGTTAAAAAGATATGCTGTGCCCATCAAACCGTCTTCTAAATGATCACGTTCAGGTCCATAGATTAGCGCCACTGGCCTCAGAGCTTCTTGCTACAGTGGGCAGCAATAACTGCACAGACTCAGAACTGATCAAAGTGTTGAGAATAAGCAAGTGTGGCTGTGGAACACTTGGCCTTAAGTGGGACTTCTACATCACCCCTTCCAATGCTCAGGGACACTATGGGAGAGACGAAAGAGCCGAAGATGGGACAGAGTGCTCTGGAATGCTCTTCTCTGGGCATGGCATGGCTACTGCACTCTTGAACACATAACCTTTGTAAGACTGGCGTAAGACTGGACCCATCAATAGCCTGTCTTGGGGAAAAGGGGGACTCTGCTAAACCACTGGTCAGCTGCCCAGGCTCCTGACTATAGCGACACACACCCCGTGAACAGGAACAGTGGACTAGTTGGAAAGAAGGGGAACATCTAGAGTGGGAAGAGGAGAGAGAATAGTGGGAGGGGAATGTAATTAAAATCCATTATATACATGAATGAAAATGCTAGAATGAAATTCACTATTATGGGCTGGGCATGGCAGTACACGCCTTTAATCCTAGTGCCTGAAAGGGGCAGATGGATCTCTGAGTTAGAAGTCAGTCTGATCTACAGAGCAAGTTCAAGGCAGCCAGGGCTATACAACAAGGTCCTGCTTCAAAAAAAGGGCTGAGGTCTGGAGAGATGGCTCAGTGACTAAGAGCACAGGCTGCTCATCCAGAGGAGTTGGGTTTGAATCCCAGTACCCACATGACAGTTCACAACCCTCTAAAACTCCAGTTCCCAGAATCTGTTGCCTGCTCTTGCCTCCACAGTAACCAGGCATGCATGTCTACACAGGCATGCAAACAAAACACATAACCTCCACAGGAACCAGGCATGCATGTCTACACAGGCATGCAAACAAAACACATAAAATAATTTTTTTACAGACTTTTAAGAAGAAACTCATTATTATGTATAATTAATATATACTAATAAAGCATCATCATCATTATTACTTGAGATAGGATCTCATTATATATCCTTGGCTGGCCTGGAACTCAATACATAGACCAGGCTGACCTCAAACTCACAGAAATCTACCTGCCTCTGCTTTCCAAGTGCTGGGACTAAAGGGGAGCATGAAGCTGGAGGGATGGCTCAGTGGTTTAGAGCACTTCCTGCTCTTGCAGAGGGCCAGAGCTTGGTTCTCGGCACCTGGGGGGCAGCCCACAATGGCTGTGACTCCAACTCCAGGGGATCCCAGGCCTCTGGCCTCCTTGGACACTAGCACTCATGTGAACATACCCACATGCAAACACATAAATATCTACACAAAATTAAAGTAATAAATGTAAAATAAATGAAAATTTAATAAATGATAAATCTTTAAAAGCATCATCCCACACCTGGCTATAAAACATTTTTGAAAAGATACAAAGCAAACAAAAAAAAAGAAAAAAGAAAAAGAAAAAATACAAAGCTGGGCACTAGTGGTGCACATCTTTAATCCCAGCTCTCAGGAGGCAGAGACAGGCAGATCTCTGCCTCAAAAAACAAACAAGCAAGCCAACAAGTTTGCCCTGGCAGGTGTTGTGGAGCATGCCTTTAATCCCAGCACTCAGCACTTAGGAAGCAGAGGCTGGAAAGATGACTCAGACATTAAAGGCCAGGCTCACAACCAAAAACAATAGGTAGAAGCCGGGCAATGATGGCACACGCCTTTAATCCCAGCACTCGGGAGGCAGAGGCAGGCAGATCTCTATGAGTTCGAGATCTGGTCTACAGGAGCTAGTTCCAGGACAGGATCCAGAGTGACAGAGAAACCCTGTCTTGAAAAACCAAACCAAACCAAACCAAAAGGCAGATGCGAGCATGAGGTGGTAGACGGTCTGGTTTGAGCACTGCGTGGGTGTAAAGGTAACCCCGTCTCAGAACAGAAGTAAAAAAGGGGTAGCATGCACAGACCTGGTTCAGTATCCAATAGCAAAAGGCAAAAAAGAGTTATAGACTATTTCCTATAATAGTAACAAATATTATTTCCTATAATAATAACAAAATCCAAGGAAAGGAGGTAGCATTCTGCAAAGGAGACAGCTATTTTAGGGCAGGGCCCTAATCGAAGAAGACTCTGTGCCCAGGGTTAACCTGGCACCAGCTAGAGACTCTTACTATGACCCGACCTGGGGGAATTGTGCTTTTTCAGGTTTTCTGTTTTGTTTTGTTGAGAGAGGGTCTCACTGTAGCCTAGGTTGTCATGGAAGAAGGGGGCTTTAAGGACCAGGCTCCTGGCTAAGGCATTATCTATCTACGCAAATGAAATTTCCTTCAATAAGCCTGGCTTTTTGCTTAGGAAAGCAATGAGAGTGACTTACATTCACAAAGGAATTCCGAGGGCATGGAGCACTGCCCACCACACCAAACCTTATGAATATGTGTCCAGCAGGAGAGCACCAAGGCCACACTGGGATCAAAGATTTCCCCACAGAGCACTTCAAGGCTCTGCCCCTGTGCCAGCTCCTAGCTGGTGTCCTCAGCTCTCTCCAGCTAACACAGATAAAAGTCCTCATACCACTTCCCAGATTGAACTGTTTGCTGAGAACCAGCTTCCCACTGCTTTTCTTCTCCATTTTCTTCCTCCTCCTCCTCTTTTTTTCTTTTTCAAGACAGGGTTTCTCTGTGTCTTGAGAAGTCGGCTTGCCCTGTCTTGTCTTGCCCTGGCTGTCCTGGAACTCGGCTCTGTAGACCAGGCTGGCCTCGAACTCAGCCTGCCTCTGCCTCGTGAGTGCTGGAATTAAAGGTATGCGCCACCTCCTCCAACCCCCAGTTTCCACTGCTTTATTTTTTTTTGAAGACTTATTTATTTCATGCATGAGTGCTCTATCTGCATGTACATCTTTAAGCCAAAAGAGGGCATCAGATCCCACTTTAGATGGTTGTGAGTCAGTCACCATGTGGTTGCTGGGAATTGAACTCAGAACCTCTGAAAGAGCTGCCAATGCTCTCAACTGCTGAGCCATCTCTCCAGTCCCCTCCCCTGCTTTTCAAATGGAAAAAACAAAAACAAAACCTGGTTTACTTCTCTTAGAAGAGAAATCAGACCATTTCCAACACTTGCAGACAGGTTACACCCTGAGCACACAGAAAGACGGCTTTCACTAACTGGGGCAAAAGAGGACTGGCTGAGATTCCAAGGGGCTGCTGAGCCAGGCTGAGAACAGAGAGGCACAGAATGACTAAGGCAGACAGGCCGCGATTACTTGAGACTGATCATCCAGAAGAGGATGCACAAACCTGCTAGCCAGCAGACTGGAAACTGAAAGACCTGAGGCAACAGAAGCCAGGAAGTCTCCCACATGAAGTCCTTCTGTGCCGGACAGAGCTCACAAAAACCTGCCTGGAATCATAAACCGAAGCCAGCATGAAGCCCCAGTCTTACACCAAGGCTGAGCGGGAGGGGCCTGAATACGGCCCCAAGTTGACTTAAAGACAGTGACCTGCAAGGACTCAACTGAACTGGGCAGGAGCTCCTAATCACAGGTTAAAATCTGCCTTTCCAAAAGCACGCCTTTGATCCCAGCATCAGGAGGCACAGGCAGGAAGATCTCTGTGAGTTCGAGGTCAGCCTAGTTTACAGAGTTAGTTCCAGGAACCAGGGATACAAAGAGAAACTCTGTGTCGAAACACAAAACAAAACAAAAACTTGCCTTTCCACTCCCCAGGGCTGTCGTGAGGACTACGGGATGACTAACACGGTTCTGGGGAGAAGCTGCGCAGTTCTAAGGAGCTGTGGAGTCTCCGGCTGACAAGGCTCCATCAGAAAGCACGCCCACCGCGGGGCAGCTCACTGCAAGCCAAAAGTTAACCCAACTCCGTGTCTATCTGTGTAACCTACAAAGCCAGATGGACTAGAAAAACAACCTCAGAGAAGTCCAAGTTTTAAAACAATACAACCTCAGAAATGGCCATTCTCCAACGCCAGAGGACAGGCGAGGACATCTCCAAGGCCAGAACAGGGGGCCAATGCAGCCAGGGCACGCCAAACTCAGCGGGTGTCATGGGGTGTCTCCCTCCCCAGAAGCAGGTAGAGGGAACAGAGCAGCTTCACGTGGAGACCCGGAGGGGGTGCGCCGCGGACAAGGGCAGGAGGGACAAGACCCTGGGGTAAGGTCAAGTGATGCTGAGTCTTCCCAAGGGGGATCTGGGGAGCAAAGGGAGGCCGAGGACCTGAGAGTTCTACAGAGCTTTGGGATCGATGGGTAGGGGGCCCCGGGCCTGGGTTGGGTCCAGGATCTCAAGGTACCGAGTTAGACCCAACGCAGGGGTGCGGAGAGCACAGAGTCAGGGCCCGGGTCCAGGGCGTGCGGGGGCGGGGTCCTCACCGGCCGCCACATGTCCCCGGCAGCGATCTCCTCTTGGTTTCGCGGCAGGTGTCCCTGGTCCCCAGCCCACCCCGCGAGAGAGCAGGCAATGCGCATGTGCACCGGCCCGGCGCTCACTCCATGGCGCTGGGTAGCGTGGAGGGGCCACGCCCCCAAGACGTGCAGGCCTCTGCCTCGCCGCAGCGGCCCCTTGAGGTCGCCCGCGGCATAGCACCATGTAAATTGTGTAAATTGTGTTTCCCGAGACAGGGTTGCTCTGTAGCCCTGGCTGTTCTGGACTGACCTCCAACTCACGGAGGTTTGCTTGCTTCTGTCTCATGAGTGCTGGGATTAAAGGTGTGCACCACCACTGCCTGGCAGACCCACCTTCTCAGGCAGGGTCTAGTTTCTGTTGTGCTGTGCACACAGGCTAACTAGCCAGCAAGCTCATGGACAGTTCTCCTAGCTCCCCATCCTAGCTCATAGGAGGACTTCTTACGTGGTTCTAGGACCTGGGCTTTCTAGGGAGCAATTTTACCCACACAGCCATCTCCTCAGACCCTTGAGTTGGCTCTTTAATTTTGTCAGGCTCACTGTCCTCCCTGGAAGGTGGCAGTGTAACTCAAAGCCAACACTTGGTCATTTTCCTACAGCTCTCTGTGTTCACTTGCACAGGCAATAACAGTTGACGGCACCCTCCAGAGCCACTGTTGGGCCAACAACACGCTGAGCCAGAGATACCTTAGCTTTCTTGCCCACGATGAGAGATAGAATCCAAGATCTCGTGTCCCGTCTTCTCCACTCTCTGTGATACCCATCTCATCTGCACGTATCCTTCTGGGGGGCCCAGTACCACCTGACTCCCTGGAACTCCCCTGCTTTCCTGGCCACAGATGTCCCTCTAACCCCTGCCACTTAGGGCGGAGAGACCATCTTGTGTTGATCACTGTGTTCTTTGAGACCTCCTCCTTTTTTCCCTTCCACACTTGCCAGAGTTGGAAGGTGCCTTCTGGGTTGGCCATGGAAGCAGGTCCTAAGATTGTGTTGTGCCTTTAATCCTTCAATCCCAAACTGGGTTTGGAGTGCCTGGCAGGAGGCAGAGAGTCAAATATGAGGTGGGTACAAAGTTCTTGAGCCAGAGAATTGAGGTCAGTGGCATGCGTTTCAGGGTCGCCTCTTTCTGGAGCTGCTCCTTTCCAGGCCTGGGAAGTATTGGTTGTAGCTGAGACGTCTGGGGGTAATTGGGGTGTGAGATTGTCAGGGACAAAAAGGATGCAAGGTGCACAAACCCCAAGACTAAGTGGAAGAAGTGAGTGTTTCAAGACCTGGCTATTCATAAAACAGATGGGAGAGTTAGGTGGAAGCAGGAAGAAAGGCGATCAGATTCAGATATACAGTAGGGAGCAGGTCAAAGTCCTCAGCCCTATGAGGTCACACTTGAACCATAAGACAGGCCAGCCAGTGGCCTGGGAGACTGTGGTAGTTTGAATATAATTGACCCCATAAGCTGATAGAAAGTGGCTCTAGTAGGAGGTGTGGCTTTGTTGGACTAGGTGTGGTCTTGTTGGAGGAAATGCATCACCGTGAGGGTGGACTTTGAGGTCTCCTATGCTCAAATTCTGCTCAGTGTAGACACAGTTTCACTTCCTGTTGCCTGTGGATCTTGATGTAAATGCTCAGCTTCTCTAGCACCATGACTACCTGTCTGCTGCCATGTCCCACCATGGTGACAATGACTAAACCTCTGAAACTGTAAACCAGCCCCAATAAAATGTTTTCCTTTACAAGCATTGCCGTTGCCGTGGTGTCTCTTCAGGGGAATAGAAACCCTAACTGCGACAGAGGATTAGCTGAGAGCTAACAGGGACCTGTTGAAATGTCTTGGGCCCCAAAGTAGTTCCTGAAAACTCCAGGACATCTATTTAACCCAAATGCCTGTCCCTGAGCATCTGCAGCTGAACCCCCACATTTCATGTTGTGTATTTTTGATGCCATCTACCAGGATATACATAAAGTCACTCAGCTATACAGGAACCGAGAGACCAGAAGGTCTTAAACCAGTATAACCTCATCATGCAAGTAATGGACCTAGCCATGGACCTAAAAGCCAGGCTTGGAGCTGAGGTGATGGGGAAGTAGAGAAGGGACCCCATGATAAAGACATCAGAAGTGGGCACAGGGTGCTTGCAGATAAAACTGGTGCTGTGGAAGAGAAGAGGAGAAGGCCAGGCTATCCTAGGCTCCAGCCGGCACAGCAGGTAGGAAGGGGTGACACTAGACAACCTGGACAGTGATGGTGCTTGAGCCTGTGTGGAGGCACCCAAGCACCCATGTGGACTGTCCAGCAGCTCCCTCAGGAAGGTCAAGTACAGGTAGAAAGGACTTAGTCCTGTGCTTTGGCTAGGAGCCACCTCTAAGCCACGAGACAGCAGGAGCCAGCAAACACAGGGGTCTCCAACGGCAGAGCTCTGTCCTTGCTAAGATGACAGCAGAAACTCCTTGTGGCCCAGGGCTTAGTCCTATTCTGGCTATGGCTCCAGAGTCTCAAGCTTTCATCTGGGGGGGCTCCTCTCCCACCATGGAAGGCTGTGGCCAGTCTCTCATAATGTATTCCTCTCCTCATACATATGCTTGGCAAACACCCAACGTTTTGCCCCCAGACCTTGATATACAGACAGAGGAGGCCGAGACACAGTGCCCAACCCTCAGGACCTTAGACCTCAAAGGCTACCACCACCAGGACCCTGCTGTGTGAAGGCCTCTCCTCTGAGCCAACCGTCAGCATCTGCAAGAGTTTTGGAGGGCCTGCTCAGAAAAGATCGCTTATTTGCCTTCCCTCAGAGAGGTGGGCAGGTAAAGGGGTCATGGGACCCTCACCACAGTATCCAGCTACCACTCCCAATCATCTGTGTGCAATTTTGCCCTTATTGCCTGTGTCCTTGGGGCCCTAGAGAAGCAGAGAGAGATAGGGAAGAACTAAGGGAGGTGAGGGGCTCCATCTCTGTCTATGGGAAATCCACCTTCCTGCTTGTTAAGGCTTCTCAGTGCAGACATTTGGATGGGAGCACCCACACTTCACTAAGTGACCCCCTCACCCATGCTCTGTAAGGAAGCCCAATAAACCTACTGGTTCCCCAGAGTGAACTTCAGAAGATCATTCCTGGGGTTGTCATTGGGACCTCAGGAGGAGGTTGGGGTGTACAGTTCCCCAGAAGAGTCAGGTCTTTCCCACCTGTCTTTCTCAGAGACCCTCCTAGTCCCTACCTCCAGGGCAAACATCCCTGGCCCACTAACTCCATTCCCTCCTGGTCTGTCCCTCATGTCACAGGCTTGGCACTGTCCTCCCTGGGTAGGACTGGGTCACTTTCTTCTGTACCCACAATGATCTCACCCACTGGATCAGCACAGATGAACTCACGCGCTTGGATTCGCATCTACCATTCACAAGCACGTCGTCTCTTTCTTTCTTAGTGTGCTGATTATTTGGGCTGGTCCTATGACAAGACTTACTAGCTCTTACTGGTAGAATGCAGGCAAACAGATGCCCTTCATGGTCTTGTTTCTTATACTTCTCATATGACCTTTCAGCCTTCCTCCCCCAGTGGTTAGGGTCTCGACGACCACCCAGTACCTCTCAGTCCTTTCATAGCAGGTCCATCTCCAGCTTATTTCCTAATCTTCCTTCTTCCGTACCCTGCCCCACATGACAGCCCATCCCCAACTGTCGACCCTGGGACCCATGGTCCCCTGTTCCCTCTCTGTCTCCACACCTCCTTCATTCCCTACATCTTCCACTGAAAGGCAGCAAAGAAGCCTCTGACAGAGACCTAGATCCACCACCTCTGCCTCCCAAGTGCCGGGATTAAAGGCCTGCGCCACCACCATCTGGCAAAATAAACCATAAAATTAAAAAAGAGTGAAAATGGTTCTCGAGATCATTAACGTCGCCTTTGTGCTATTTCTTTCATTTTTTAGATGTGTGTGTGTGTGTGTGTGTGTGTACATAGAAGCCAGAAGGGGCTGGAGTAACAGATGTCTTTTTTTGTTTGTTTGTTTTTGCTTTTTTGTTTGTTTGTTTCTTTTTTGAGACAGGGTTTCTCTGTGACTTTGGAACATGTCCTGGAACTAACTGGAACTAACTCTTGTAGACCAGGCTGGCCTCGAACTCACAGAAATCCGGCTGCCTCTGCCTCCTGAGTGCTGGGATTAAAGGTGTGCGCCACCACCGCCCAGCAAGATGTTTTTTGTTTGTTTGGTTTTTGTTTTTGATTTACTAAGTGCTCTATCTGCATGTTCACCTTTATGCCAGAAGAGCATCAGATCCCACTATAGATGGTTGTGAACCACCGTGTGGTTACTGGGCATTGAGCTTTACTGGGAATTGAGCTCAATGCCTCTGGAAGAGCAACCTGTGCTCTCAAGTGCTGAGTCATCTCTGCAGTCCCTGGAGTTACAGATATTTGTGGGACACCAAAGCTTCAACAATGAAAAGAATTTCAGAGCCAGGCAGTGATGGCGCACACCTTTAATCCCAGCACTCAGGAGGCAGTAGCAGGTGGATCTAGGCCAGCCCTGTCTACAGAGTAAGTTCCAGGACAGGCTCCAAAGCTACACAGAGAAACCCTGTCTCGAAAAAAACAAAAAAGAAAAAGATTTCAGAACTAGCCATTATGATGAAGCAATGTTGGAGATTCTAATAAAGCTATCTAAGCATTGGGATAAGAGAAGAAGAGAGGGACTTGAGGGGAAAATGGAGCAGACCCAAGAGCTTGGATGTGGACTTCTCTGGGGGCAATTGAAGAAAACTAGATGGACCCAAGTACAGGTTTGGACTCCTCAAGGCAGGCCACAGACAGTGGTGCAGACACCAGTGGAATGTGAGCTCTGTTTTATCATTAAAGGTTATTTTGATTTGCTCATAGTAAGATTTATACGCAATGCTTTTAAATAATTGTTTCATAAAGATAGAGTACTTATGGAAAATGACAGTTTGAGATTTATTTAAAACTATTTGTTTTTTGTGTCCGAGTTACAGCTGAATGTCAAATAAAAGTTATTGATTATTTAAAAATAAATTATTTATTTATTATGTATGCAGTGTTCTGCATGTATGTATGCCTGCAGGCCAGAAGAGGGCACCAGATCTCATTATAGATGATTGTAAACTATCCTGTGATTGCTGGGAATCAAACTCAGGACCTCTGGAAGAGCTGCCAGAGCTCTTAACCTTTGAGCCATCTCTCCAGCCCCAAGTTACTGATTTTTTTATTGATATTTATTGAGCTCTACATTTTTCGCTGCTCCCCTCTCTGCCTCTCCCCTCCCCCTTCAATCCGCCCCCAAGGTCCCCATGTTCCCAATTTACTCAGGAGATCTTGTCTTTTTCTACT
>LOJH01028362.1:0-17762 GCA_001685095.1 Ellobius talpinus
GCCTCTGCCTCCCGAGTGCTGGGATTAAAGGCGTGCACCACCACCGCCCAGCCCTTCTCTATATTCTTGATGTAAAACTAGACTTGTTTGTATTATTATGTGAAAACAAAAAATATTCATAAATTAAATAAAAACAAAACCACAAAACCAATAAGTATAAACAGAATAACTGAAGGAGTCAGATTTTTTTAAAAAAAGTTAATTGTCTCTTGCAGTGGTACTGGCTGCTTTAATTCCAGTTGCTTTGAGTGACAGTGTTTGGCCTCTGGTAACTAAGCATTATTTATTCTCTTCTTATTAGTTCGAAACAACTAGCACAATATTTCTTATTTGTGATTATTAGCTGAGATTTAAGCTTGGGTATCAAACTGATTTGACAGACTCATTTATAAGTACTTATATTGTATGAAATACATTTTTATTATTCATTTTAGATTGCAAAGATAAAACTCAAGTACTCAAAGTGAAATTATAAGAGAGGACCTGGGGGTGTCTGGAAATATTTTTCATGATCAAACACCGAGATAATGAATGTGGTTATGCTCTTCAAAAGTTAAAAAGAGTTAATAGTTGCTAGAAGCCATTTCAGAGACAAGATGGCAAGCTGACAACAGCTGCCCTGACTCCTGTGGCATGCCTTTCCTTGCCACTGCTGGCTCTTGGCAGCCTCCGAACAAACCAGGGTGCTGCCATTTTTGTTTCATCTTGTATTTCTTTGGCTCTCTAGTCAGACTGTGGCTCCCTGAAGTCACCAGAAGTCAGCCAGTGTAAAGAAAAAACAAATTCCCCAGTAAGCCAGCATTCTCCCAGCATAGACCCAGTAAGGCAGGAAGAAAGGCCGACAGGCCCTGAGTAAAAGCATTTTCTGAATGTGACCCACCTCTCTACTTATTCTCCAGGAAGGTTAGTGGTTTTCCTTTTTTGCCAAATACTGTGATTCTGGACTCTCTGGGGGTCTTATTTACGATATTGGAATAGGATTGATTGCAGAATTTCCTAGGGATCTTTAAAGCCTAGCAGCACCAATCGTCAGCTTTGGGATGCTGTTCCAGGGGGACAGAGGGAGAAGCTTGAGGGCTCTTCTTTTCTCCTCTTTCCTGTAAGTTTCCCTTTCTCCTTCTTCTTTACACTTTTCTCTTTTTCTGTCTCCTTTGGTTAACCAAGGACATAGATTTGAGGGAGGGGGTATTTTTATTTTATTCATCTATTTATTTTACATCCTTGCCGCAGCCTCCTCCACATCTTCCTCTCCCAGTTCCTCCCTTATCCCCACTGCCTCACCCCCAATTCCCTCCTATTCCATCTCCATCCAGGAAAGGGCATGTCTCTCATGAGTATCCTCAAAACAGGATATAGATTTTTCTAGTTGTGTGGTCATTGTTCCTTTTTGTTTATCCCAGACTATCATATTTAGGGTTACCTAATTATTTGACTGCTAAAGGGAAAAACATCTTGTAAGATATTATTACTGAAAATAGCACCTCCTATTTGTATAATAGTTTTGTATTTATCAAATGTAACTAAATAGCTAAACCATTTTATGGAATCCTCATGATCACCTGTGACATTAGTTTTGTCAGTGGAAAAAATAAACTGAAGGTCAGAAAGAAAGCCTTTGGCTCCTTCTCGTCCCCCGTCTCTGTGGCATCTGGTCCTCATCATTCTCCTCCTCCATCTTTTCTATGTTCTCCTCCTCTTCTGTCTTTTCAGCTTCTTCTGCTTCTTCCCCATCTCTGCTGTGTTTCCCTTAACTTCCTTCTCTGTCTTTCATTCTAAGCCACTCACGTTTGAACATTGGAAAGTTGAGTTCCGGTAAGGCTACATGCTATGCTGGGACACAAAGCTTGAGTAGCCTAGAATGAGTATTAGAGCTCAGAAGGATTTGCTCCAGAAAGTATAACCCACACTCAGAAGAACAAAATAAGCTAGTCAAAAGGCATCGAGCCTAAGTGGACTCTTGCAAGTTATTTTAAGGGACAAAGACTTCAAAGTAACTTTTACCAACATTTCAAAATGAAAGAGAAAAAAAAACAGAACTATTAAGCAAATAAGAAGTCTCAATACAAAAAATGAGGGCTTTTTATAAAAGACCTTATAGAATTATGGTTGAAATATGTAGTTGAGATGAAAATCATACTGTGTGTGCTCAGTAGTAGATCTGAGAATGAAGTATTAGTAGAGGGTTGATAGGTGAGTAGAGACCATCCAGTCATCAGATCAGGGAGAGGGAAAAAAGGAGACGGAAAACACCCGTGAGACAGAACCAGCTAGATAAGTAAGAATTTCATGGAATGCGAAATATAGAATGGGAAAAGAAAGTGATAAAAGAAGTGGCCTTTTGAAGAAATAATACTTTTCAAACCTTCAAATTTGGTAAAAGGGAAAAAAACCCCTCACATATATCTAAAAATATACTGAACCAGAAATAAGCAAATCCTAAGAGTAGCCCTGTACCCTACCAATGCCTTACAATCAGACAGTCAGAAGTCAGCTGTCACAGAGAATCTTGGGTGATATCAGAGGAAAGAGGACTTACCCTATGCAGGGAAACAGTACTAAGTGTAACCGCTGAGTTCTAAGCAGAAACAAGAGAGGCCAGGAGGGGGAAGAATGATGTAGGCTGTGTAGGTATGTTTCTCTCCCTCTCACACACCTCCTATTGAGTGTGTATGACTGTATGTATGTGTGTGTGTGCGTGTGTGAGAATGTGTCTATGTGTGTGTGTCTGTGTATACAGCCTGGGAACATGTATGTGATGTGTATGTGTGTGTGTGGCCTGTGAATGTGTGTGGGTGCATGTGTTTGTGGCTATGTGTATATCCTGTGAATGTGTGTGTATGTATGTGTATGTATCCTGTGACTCTGTGTGTGTGACTGTGTTTATGTCCTGCGAATGTGTTTCTATGAAGGACGAAGGTTGATGTTGGATGTCTTGATTTATTTGAGACAGGTTCTCTCACTGAACCTAGAGCTCACTGACTGGCTAGACTGGCTAGGCAGCAAGCCTCCAGAATCTTCCTGTCCCTGACTGTCTTCTAGTACTGAGAGCATAGACTGTAGGCAATGACACTGCCAACAGCTGAAACTAATAGGAATAAATAAACAACCTCAGAGATGATAAATAGGTAGAAAACAATGAAAGAGCTATAAATGTGTTTCCATTATTTTTCTTCTGGTAATTTTCCTAACAGTCACTAGATTCTATAAACAATAATTATGGTGCTATGTGTTGGGCTTCTATTGTAGACATGTAATATATATGGAACCTACAGCAGAAGCGAGGAAGAAACAATGGAGTTAACTGTAGCTTAATTGCTATATTTTACTATAATTAAGTTAGTATTAACCGTCCTTAATTTCAAGGGTGTTGTGATGGTTAAAGATGCATTTTGTAATCCACGGAGCAAGTAAATAACTCATGAATCCATTGTTAGTTAATTCAAAGGAAGAATTAAAGAAAAGAAATTAAAAGTAATAAAAAAATAAGGAAAAATGCTTAAAACAAGAGAAGGACATAAACGGGAAATAAATACTTGCATGTAAAGGAAATACAAGGCAAGACAGAAGACATTAAAAAAACGCATGGCCATTATGTTAAATTTGGATGTGCCATTAAGCCAGTAAGTAGGCAAAGATTATTGTGATGGTTTGAAGGAGAATGGGACCTATGGGCTCATATATTTAAATGTTTGGTTTCCAGTTGGTTGAGTATTTAGGAAGGATTAGTAGGTGTGGCCTTGGAGAAGGCAAGTCACTGAGGGTGGGCTTTGAAGTTTCAAAAACTCAAGCCGGTCTGCTCACTTTCTGCCAGTAAAACATACACTCTCAGCTACCATGCCAGCCTGCCTCCTGCATTCTCCCTGCCATGATGGTCATGGATTAACCCTCTGAAACTTTAAGCAAGTCCCCGGTTGAATGCTTTCTTTTATACATTGCCTGTATCATGGTATCTCTCCATAGCAATAGGGGAATAATTAAGACAAGCAGCATATTGTAATATTTTTATGCTACCTATGAGAGGCACATTTCATGTATAAAAACAAAGTAACAGGATGGAAACAGATGCAATAGGCAGTGGTAACTACATACACACTAGAACAACGATATCATTCTCAGCCAAAATAAAATTTAAATGTTATTACTAAAAAAGGAATTTCCAGATGATAAAGAGCCAATGTGTCCAGTAGATATTAACAGTCAAATACACACTCACTTTTTACAAAGCTCCCAAATGCATTTACCTGAGACAGAATTAAGAGAAGAGACAGAATTCAATGACCATAGTTGGGGGTTTCAGCATTATACTTGACTACTTGAGTAAATAGCTGGACAGAATTGTAATGATCTGAATTTGTTCCCTAGAATTTTTCATGTCAGAGGGTTGGTGCCCAGAAGCTGTGCAAGTGATGAAAGTTTTAGGGGGGGTTCTAGTGGAAGGTGCTTGGTTTAATTCAGGTGACAATTAGCTGCTGTAAAGGTGCCTGGAGCATGCCCAGAATCCCTATTCTGTACATACTATTTGCCGCTGCTGTGCACTTAGGGACCACTACTGTACAGCTGAAACTTTCCCCAGTTAGTCCATGAGATTTACCCAGCCTGGATAATATTGTTCCATCTTAACCAAAGAACTAGAAAGTCGAATGCAGGTTAGGCTTGAGCAGACTGTAGAAAGCCCAATTGTACACTGTGGCTCCCATGTACACTTGGCAGAAGATAACCATGCAACAGGAAAATCCCTTTTACCTAGTGACCCTAGTGACATAGCTGTTATGATAAATAGCACAGTGTGTGAGACTCACAGGCTTATGATGGTGCTGGTGGAAACCTCTAGTCATTTATGTGGTGATACATCTAGTTATGTGCTAATGGCCAATGACTGTTGCTGGTTTAAGCATTTGTTATACCTTCGTAACTGTCCTAGAGTGAAATCTTCTGAAACAGTTTAGCTATGGCCACTGGAGAGATGGCTCAGTGCATAAAACATGAGGACTAGGGTTTGGACCCTAGAGTGCATATAAAAAGTAGCTGCTCACACACTAGAGGGAAGATGGGAGATGCCAGGGCAAGCTGGTTCGGTAGACTAGCTCTGAGTTCAGGAAGAGACCCTGCTTTGGTAAATAGAGTGATCGAGGAAAACACTTCATGTCAACTTATAGCGTTCACATATGTGTACACAAGCACATCCAGACTTCCAACCATCCAAAAACGCTTACACATCCCACTTCCATCACACATATGCACACACATGACCCCTCTCAAAGTGTTTATGAGAAGTCTCTGGCCTGACCAGGGAAAGGAACTTCAGAAGGCATTTGTCAAGGTGGATGACAGGTCTGTATGGTTGCTGCTCATCCACTGGGACGAGACATGGATACAGAATACAGGGGCATTGATGATCCTAATCCTGTGTAGGCCTCAGCTAATACGCATTTTAGTTTTCAACAAACACAGTATAAAACTTAAGACAAAGGAATAAAACAGAGAAAAACTAATTTTGGACAGCAGTGCATTGTGTGTTTTAAGCCAAGAAACAGTTACCGAACACTTCAAAGTGTCTAAAACTAGTTTTTATTATAAACTTAAGGTGTATGATAAGGCAAGATTGTTTGTTATTATAGCAATAATTTTGTTTATAAATGAAGTGTAGCTAAAGTGTACGGTGTATGACAATGTCCCAAATCTTCACACTAGCCACTTGCTCACTATTCTCTCATTCAAAGCAACTTCCAGTCTTTTCAGAGGCACTATCTTTACATATGGAATCATATTTTTTTACTGTACCCTTTTATGTTCATCCAGAGAGTGATAGACTATTCTAAGTTGCTTCCCCATGTTCATTTATGGAAATATACACTGTGATCACCTATCCAGATGTCTTAGGTGAAATCTTCATTCTTGTGATGCATGACTGTTCTTAATGCATTGCTCCTTTTGAATGGGGGAATGCTTGTATGAACAGTCACTAGAAAAAAGGCTACACAGAAAAAGGTTAGCACCAGAACCCAGGCTTCTTGTCTTCCTGGCTCATATTCTTCCACTTCTTTCAGCCTAGAGTTTAACTGCTTGCCGCTCACTGTCTTAGACATGGACATAACTTTGTTCCCTATATCATTATGTTCATCAGTTGAGTCATTTGAAGGTCAGGTGGGACCCATTCCCCATCTGCTTTGCTCTTGTCTCTTATGTCACTAGACCAAGTGTCTTAGTTAGGGTCTCCATTGCTGTGAAGGGACACTATGACCACTGCAAACTCTTAAAAAAATTAATTGGGGGCTGTCTTACAACTCAGAGATTTAGTCCATTTTCATCACGGCAGGAACCATGGTGATGTGCAAGCAGACAGGTTGCTGGACAAGTAGTTGAGAGCGCTAAATCTGGATCTGAAGGCAGCAGGAAGAGGAAGTGACACCAGGCCTAGCTTGAGCATCTGAAACCTCGAAGCACACTTCCCCCAACAAGGCCACACCTACTCCAACAAGGCCATACCTAAGAGTGCCAGTCCCTAAGAGTCTATGGGGACCATTTTCTTTCAAAGCACCACACCAATCCAGATGGAAAAGAAGTTAGCCTCACAGAAATCCTCCTTCTACCCCACTCATGTCTCTATTCCTGTGGACACATGGACAAAACCAGCCAACAATAATAAACCCACTATTTAACAAGTACTGAATGTCAGGAACTATGTTAAAACATTTCATTGAACCCTAAGACTAGGTGCCATTTTATTTTTATGCCTTTGTTGATAAGCAAGTGGGAGCAAGGAGACTTCAACCAGCCAGACCAAGGTCACCTGACAAAGAGAGGAGCCTGAAAGTGATCCCAGGCAAGTTGGGTTCCCGGATCTATGCATATAAACACCACCGTCAATTTAGAAAGTGAGCACTTTCAAAGGGATGGCAAGAATTCAGGTGCCCTTCCCCATGTACCCCAGCTCCTCAGTGTGTGTGACCCAGCTCTGACCCTCCCCCTCCCAGTGCCCTGTCCTTCAGACTCTTCGGAAACCATCGTGGGTGCCTCTGTCTTTCCCTGACTCCTCCTCCAACTGCAAAACCACTCTGCAATTCAAGCCCAATGTTTAGTGAATTATGTTTCTCCAAATTGCTACATTAATAAGGGCCATGTGTTCCTGGAGGATCATTAATTACAGACACATTTTTATTTCCTTCTGAAAAATGGCCCACGTTTCTGGGCCACGTGGTGCAGGCACAGCCCTGCTCAGCACGCCTGCATGTTGCTTCTGACATCTGTCTCTCACTGCTCAGGGCAGACTGCCTTCACATTCCTGATTTTTTTACATCCTTCTTCCTCCTTGGTGGTCACGTCTTTCCCCTCAACCCGAGTGTCTTCCTGCAAACCTGGGTAGCAGGGAGGTCTCCCTTTCTCAGCCTTCTCCAGTCTAAATCAATGGAAATCACCGTGATAATTGTGGGATGAAGAAGCTAGATGATCCTCTGCCATGGCCCCTGCCAAGGCATGCCAGGATAGTGAACAGCTTAGTAAAATTCAGGGTGCTAACGAATTTCACCAGGGACCAAGTTAATAGGAAAGGAAGAGATACAAATACATTGGAAAGGCTCCAAGTGTTTCCACTTAGTGTTGCTAAGAGTACAGGAAATCTGCTTTCATGAGAAAGGGCTGCAGTGAGATCTTATTGGTGGGGCACCTATGCAAGGCTCGTATCTAGGGGGCTAGGTGGACTTTTCATTAGTTTGCTGAGGAATAGCTTTGTTCAGCGTGAGTTCTTCTCAGGACTGACTAGCAAGGCACCATGAGTTACTAGGGGTCAGACTCCTGATGAGCTCAGCCTGCTCATTAAAGAATGAGATTCTCAACAGTGGTGTCATCATGCTTTGGGATAGGTTGCAGCTCAGGTTCTCTCGGGTGAGTTTCTTTCTGGTTTTCCTCGGAGGTAGCTGCAGTGGGCTTGGGCTGAGTCTAGTCTGCTCAGAGGCATAACAGCCTTGTTCCGAGGCTAGAATAGCTCCTCTCTGTCCTAGAATGGTGTCTATATTTCTTTCAAAGACTCATCTGGATTGAAGGTGGCGATGGTAAGTGAGATGTTCTGGATAGGTAATGCTCCTTGCCTCTGCACAGGGACCTTCCTTCATCCACTGATGATTTTACACTTAGGCCCAGGCTCTAAGAAGGTAGACTAAAACAAGAAACCTGGCAGGGTCTCTCTGCTCTCCCATCTTTTGTGTCTTGAAGTTAGAAACACAATCTTTCGCTCTTCCTTAATGGGTAAGCCACAGGAAGCTCTGGTATCTATAGACAATGGCAAAACGATTCCTTCTTTTGCAGCAGAATCTCTATCCTTGGGCTTGGGCTTGCTCCAGATTTCTGCTCCTTATGCTACCTTGCCACCTACACACAGCTTCCTTCGGCCTCCATCCCAGTGGCTCCCAAACATGGCAGTCTCTTAGAATCACCGGGGAGAAATTTTTTCCAAACCCTTATGCTGAGGCCATGCCCACCCAACTCAGAATCTCAGCGTGATGCGTGGGCACTGAAATTTATCAAAGTTTCTTGCACAATTGCACTCTGCAGGTAGCACTCAGGAGGCATAGGCAGATAGATCTCTATGAGGTCAAGGTCAGCCGGGTCTACAGAGAGGGTTCTAGGACAGCCAGGACTACATACAAAGAAATCCTGTTTAAACACACACACACACACACACACACACACACACACACAAGAATCCACATTCAGGGGTGTGAACAGCGTCTGGCGTCTGGGAGGTGACTAGAGATGCAGACTCTCAGGCCCCACCCCAGATGCATGCAAGGAGTCAGAATCACCTAATTTTAATAAGATCTCCCATAATTTGTATGCACCTTAAAGTTTGAAAGGCAGTCCAGCTCAAAATGGCTTTCAAACTTTTGCCTGTGAAAGAATCACCTAGAGAACTTGTTAAAAAGAAAAAATAATCCAATTCAACAGGGCTGGGATTGGGCTAGGGATCTGATTTAAAAAAAAAAAGAAAAAAAAACAAGCTCCCCAGTTAGTGCTGACATGGCCCTGTCCTGGCATCACCCCTTGAGATGCACTGCATCCAGGATTTAGCCTGGGGTCCTTGGACTTGAGGTCAACTACCAGGGTGAGGCTTTCCACTCTAGGCAGCAGCCTGGCTCCTAGAGAGAAGAGATCTGGATTTGGGAAGCCTGTCTAGAAGACTAGACCCTTTCATTGTCAACTAAGCTGGCAGAGCTGTCTGGTCTACAATGAGGCAGGTCCTCTGTCCACTAACAGCATCTGCAGTTTTCTGATTGAGATATCCATCACATGACACAAGACTCATCATTTTCAAGTGCTCAACTCAGTTGATTTTAGTATATTCACTTAGTTTGGCATCCATCGCCACTATCTAATTCACCACCTCCCTTAGATACCCTGAGCTCATCAGTAGGTGATTCCAGTTTCCTCCTGGTTCCCTCACAATGGCTAATTGACTTGCTGACTTTGTGAGTTTGGCAGTTGAGGACATTTCCTATCTGTACAATCATGCAAAGTGTGGGCCTCTATTTCAGTTTCGTCCACTTATGGGGAGGGAGCAGGGCAGGTGTTTTCAGAATCCATGCTGTAACAAGTAACCAGGCCAACAATTTTGAATTTTTTGGCCTGTTGTGTGAACCTTTCCCGGCGAGATGAGAAATGTCTTTTCACTCCCGGTAAAGCACCAACAAAAGACCAAAGAGAGGAGTCCAGGCATGGCTAGCTCGAACTAATGAATTTAACTACTTTTAATGATAGAAGTGTAGTTCAAGGGGTTACCCTTAGGAGCATGGGTAAGGAGTTACTATGCCACGCAAAAAAATGTCTCTCTACTTAGTAACTGTGGCACTTTGAAAGCGACAGAACATTTATAGGCTCAATCTTGTATAGAGTGTCACAGCAGGTGAGGGTTCAAGAGGTTAACCTTTGTGTCAAGCCTGAAGGATAGGTATCCTTGACACCACCTATACCTGGGGACTTAATTGATCTTGAGTGTTCCCAGGGAAGCCTCTCCCCAAATCTTTATCCTATCTCTATTCCCTTAATGCCCAACCCACACACCTTTAGAGACATGCCAAGTTGAGTGCCATTGGAATAAGAACAAGCCTTCCAGGCCACGTGGTGCAACCTCATTCCCAGGATGAAGAAACTGAGGCACAGAGAGGCATTTGAACACTGAGATAGCCCTCCGGGACCCATAGAATGGTAAAGGAAGATGTAGGAATTCAGAGAAAGGGATTAGGATGAATGGCCGAGAAACTAGGAAGAGAGTGCCAGGAGGCATCCATGCTCCAGCCTGGAACATCATGCCCCTGAGGAGAGAAAAATGAAGCCTCCAACTGAGATTTATGTCTGAGATTTCAAGTTTTCAGAGGAGAGTGCAGAAAAGACACATTTATTGAGAGATGACAAATTCCCTCTTTGCAGATTTATTAGAACTTGCATGGAACTGGCTCATAGATTTTTTTTTGGCAAAAGCCTTAAACTATTATGTCCTATCATAATGGTAAATGAAGTCCAGTAAGCAGTTTAAATTATTCTTGATTAAATACTCCTCCCATGATGTCAGCGACAAGCCCTTGCCATCCTGCTGGATCTGAGTGGTGGGGGAAGTATGGGCAGACCTCCTGGGAGACACAGAGTCAGGGGATAAAATCTTTACTTTGGTAAACAGTTGCTTCAGTCTGGCATCCAGGGACTCCAAAGAAAGCATAGAGTGGGTTGTATATAGTCCAGTGATCAAATAATCAGATTAAATTGATTTTTAAAAATAAAATGTTTCCTTATGTGGTTGATCTTTAAAGCTCAGGGCCACATATAATATATGGGGAAGGAATTTTCTTGTGAATATGCATTCTCTTCTCTCCTTCCTTTCATCTACTCCATCCCAGATCCAGGAAGCTTGTTTGCTAGTCCTTCAGCACATCAAACACTCTGCAGTCTCAGGGTCCTGTCCTTCTCCTAGAAAAATGTCTTCTCTAAGATATGGTTGTGGTTTCTCAGGCTTCCTTATAAACATCAACAGAGAGACTTCCAGGTGTTAAAAATGGCAGAAGAGGTGAAAGAGCAACCACAATTAAGTATGTGTGAAAATGCCCAAAGGACACCTGATAGAGACCCCTCTCTTTGCAGTGACTGGTGATGAATTCAGAGGCTCACAGCTGCTCAGGGTGCTGAGAATAATGGTTGAGGGCTCAGCTCTAAACAGAACATTTATACTATCCCCTCTATGGCTCAGAGAACATCTTGGATGAGTGGGCAGAAAGAATGGGAGAGCTGGAAGTAAGGGAAGGGGCTGTGAAATGTCCTCTGGTTAAGTTCATGATGTTGTAAACATGAACTAATAGCAGCTGTGACTGCCTGCACTGGACTTGCACAAGAGTGGCCCTGTCAGCAGCCAGTCAGGGATGAAGGGTGCACTCATGTCTCCCCAACCATTCTTTGCTAAACTATTGGCCCCCGATAGACTCTCTGTCTCTGTCTCTCTCTCTCTGTCTCTCTNTGTGTGTGTTGGAAGGATTACTGACTTCAGTTGTGCACACCCTGCTGAACTCACCAAGATACAATGGCCGATTCCAAACCATGCTCATGTAGATGGCCCCAGTTACACTCACTGGGTCACGAAACAGAACAAAAAGACAAACGTTAGTGAGTCATAGGGCATGGGGGTGTTGACAGGTGGGAGGGAGACAGGAGAAGGTGGAGGACAGTGTAATCAGAATGCATTAAAAGCACATATGGGATTGCCAAGGAGCAAATTTAATTAATAAAAATGTGCAAAAAGTAGAAAAAAATACCTATTTATTTCTTATTTTTCCTTATATTGCTTTGCAATCCAGTCATCCAAAGACTCCAGTGAAGCATTTCACAGAAGAGAATCTACAGACTGAAAATAGCCCATGAAAACATGTTCAGCATTGTGAGTTGTTAAGAAGATACCAGGTTGGCACACTGAGGAACTCCTTACTGCCTATACCAGCACAGTTCAGATTAGAAACAAACTACTGCGTGTGGTTGAGTGCTGGATGAAGCATTTCCTTCTTGGCTGCTGGTGTTGTGTGTGTGTGGTATTGTGTTATTGGTGGTATAATGTGATGGTATGTGTGTGTATGCTACTGTGTGTATATGTCATGTTGTATATGTGGCATGTGTGTGTTGTATATGTGGTGCTGTATAGTGGTATTGTATTGTGTGGTGCTGTATTTATAGTGTTGTGCATGTTATGCTGTATGTGTGCTGTGCTGTACGTATGTGATATTGTATGTGTGGTGTTGTGTACGCATTGTATATATGTAGCCTTGCTTTGTATGTATGTGGTGTTCTATATGTGGTGCTGTATTTGTTGTGTTATATGTGTTATGAATGGCATTATATATGTGGCATTGTATCTGTGGTTGTGTGTGTGGTGGAGTGTGTATGTGTGTATTATGTTGTATTGTGATATTGTATCTGTACTGTGTTGTGAGTGGTGTTGTAGCTATGTGTTTTGTGTGTATAGTGGTGTATGTGTGGTGCTGTACATATATGTTGTTGTGTATGTGATATTATATGTGTGGTGGTTATATGTTATTGTGTGTTATTCTATGTTATGTGTATGATGTATTTATGGTTTTGAGTATATTGTGGTATGTGTGTGTATGTGTGTGTGGTGTGTCTTATGAGTGGTGTTGTATATGTGGTATGTTATATGGGTTATGAGTGTGTGTATGTGTTACATGAGTTTGTCAGTGTAGCTGTGTGTATATATGCATGTGTGTCCCATGTGTCCCTAGCCTCTGGATAGGCTTTTCTTATTTCTAAGTCATCTTGATTTGAATATGAATTGTTCATGCTCATTCTTGCTGTTTTTGTGTTCTGAAGCTTTATTTCACTGCTGAAAAGTATCTAGTGTGTGAACACAATACACTGTGCTTACCAGCTGTCCTTCTAGCTGATATTTGGATTTTTCCCTCCACTTTGGGACTATAACAAATGAGGCCAGCAGTAGAATTGGGATGAATGGGAAGGAGGAGGAGGACACTTCTGGAGTTGATAGAACTATTCATTATGAAGGTTGTAGTTACTGTTACACAATTATAAAAATGTGTCATGTTTCTAACTGTAAATATGTTCTCCTTATTATATGGCAATGACACATCACAAAACTCATTAAATAAAAACAGTACCATGTTAGTCATCGAAGTAAATCTGTTTCACTTTCATGGGCAAGAGGTCTTACAGTTAGGAAATAAATCTTGTTTTCAAAATAGAAGCATCCCATAGATACTGCCTTCTCTACAGCCTTCTAGAGGTCCAAGTTAGTTTTCAAGGTTGTGAAGGAAAGTTCAAGATCAATGGTTCTCAACATGTGGGTTGTGACCCCTTGGGGATCTAATGACTCTTTCACAGTGGTCACAGATCAGATATTTGCATTACCATTTATAACAGTAGCGAAATTACAGTTATGAAGTAACAATGAAATAATTTTATGGTGGGGGTCACCACTATATTAAAGGGTCAAATCATTGGGAAGGGTGAGAAAAACCACTTGTGTAGATGGTTATGGACTGTTTGCTGACTTCTGCTTTCACAGTCCTACTCCGAGCTAGCCTGTCTTCCTTAGCAGAGAACTCTCTCGTTGATTTCCAACGCTGTCCTCCACTCAGTCAAGCTGCTGGGCTATTAATGAATCCTGTGTGCCTAGAGCCACTCAGCTCACCAAGTTGAAGTCTCCAGCTGAAACTGGATTTATCTACTGTGCCTTGTCATTCCACTGGCTTTTGCTCCTGTGATTTGAAGTTGTCATTAGTGCCCCCACACGCTTGCATGTTTCCTTGGGAATTGGCTCTCCTCTCATTTGGAATGGACATGTGCATCTCTGGTAATATTATTTACTTTAAAAACCTGTCTCACCTGATGATTTATATGGCCACCCTACCTTGGCTTTCTTGAACTATGGTGTTTTCCCCATGAACTGTTAGGGTTTTTTTTAATGCATGTGTGTGTACTGGTATACATGTGTGTACAGGTATGCATGTATGTGTTTGTGGAGGCTGGACCATGACTATAGGTATCATCTTTAAGATTGCCATTTACCTCCTTTGAAGCAGTGTCTTTCATTTGCCTGAGCTCACCAGTTAGGCTAGATTGGCTGACTGGCATGAGTCAGGGAACCTTTTGTCTCTGTCTCAGAGTTTTGAGATTACAAATGCACACTGTTATACTTGGCATTTTTGATTGGGTTTTGGTGTCAAACTTAGGTTACCATGCTTATAAAACAAGCATTATAGTGAGTCCTTCTTCAGACCAGCTTTTAGTTTTTAGCCCTGTAAAGTAGCATTTTTTGTAGGCAGAAGTGTATTATATTCCAGTACATTTTAGTGCATTCAAGTACATACCAGTACATTCTAGTGCATTTCAGTGAATTCCAGTGCATTCCAGTACATTCCAGTGAATTCCAGTGCATCCCAGTGCATTCCAATACATTCCAATGTATTCCAGTACATCTCAGTGCCTTCTAATACATCCCAGTGTATCCCATTGCATTCCAGTATATTCTAGTGCATTCAAGTGAATTCCAGTGCATTCCAGTGAATTCCAGTATATTCCAGTGAATTACAGTACATTCTTATGAATTACAGTGCATTCCAGTACATCGCAGTGCATTCCAGTGAATTCCATTGCATTCCAGTGCATTCCAATGAATTCCAGTGCATTCAAGTACATGCTAGTACATTCTAATACATTCCACTGCTTGCTTGTCCCTTGCTGTTGTATGACAGAAATCCTGTATTTGCTTTGATATAAATTATAAAAATACATCCAGTATCGATATTCTTGCTTTAAGCAGTCAGCTGTATTTTAAGGAGTTTATAGAAACACAAGTAGTTTACTTTTGCCTCCACATCTCCAATTTCTGGTGTTCCCCTTTTTTGTTTGTAAAGATTCTGATGACATCTTTAAAACAGCATCTACCACCTCACAGGGTTTCTGTGGGGGTATTGTGCATTAATTTCAGGAAAGATTAGTTTAGCTGGCTGTTTCTAATTCAAGGTCTGTCTGTTATGCGAGCATAGTCAAGTTGTGGTCAAGGTGGTGGTCCTCTGAAGGTGCTGGAAAACCTGCTTCTAGGCTAAGTCATGTCCTTTAACACATGGGTCTTTCCTCAGGCTACTCAAGCACATGGCATCTACTGTCCCCCAATGCAACAAGAGAAAGAGAAGGAAGGGGGAGAGAGGAGGGAATGAGAAAGAGAAGGAATGGGGAGAGAGGAGGGAATGAGAAAGAAAGGTGGTGGGGAGAAACAATGAGTATTACAGGGTGGAGTGACCTCTAAGAAGACAGACAACCACAGACTCTATTTTATTTTAAAAACAATCTTCTTTGACATATCAATCTCAGTTCCTGCTTCCTCCTGCCCTCCTGCTTCCCATATCTTCACCCCCATCCACTCCTCAGAGAGGGTGAGGCCTCCATAGGGAGTCAACAAAGTCTGTCACATCTCTTGAGGTAGGACCAAAGCCCTCCCCCTTGTATCTAGGCTGAACAATGTGGGCTCCATAGGGAATACGCTCCAAAAAGCCAGTTAATGCCCTTGGGATAAATACTGGTTCCACTGCTAGTGGCCCCACAAACTGTTCTAGCTACACAACTGTCACCCACATTCAGAGGGCCTAATTTGGTCCCAGCTGTTAGTACCACTAACTCAGGTCAGCTGTTTCTGTGGGTTTCCCCATCATGGTCTTGGCCCTTTTGCATGTAATACTGCCCCTCCCTTTCTATAGCTGGACTCCAGGAGTTACGCTTAGCTGTGGAGCTCTGCACCTGCTTCCATCAGATACTGGATGAAGGTTCTATGATGACAATTATGGTAGTCATCAATCTGATTACAGGGAAAGGGCATTTTAGGTACCTGCTCCACTATTACTTAGATTCTTAGCTGGGGTCATCCTTGTGGATTCCTGGGAATTTCCCTAGTACCTGCCTTTTCCCTAACCCCATAATGGCTCCCTCTTTCAAGGTATCTCTTTCCTTGCTCTCCCTCTCTGCCGTTCACCTAACTCAATATTCCTGATCCCTCATGTTCTTCTCCCTGCTCCCCTTCTGCCCTCCCCACTCCCCTACCACCAATTCCCGGTCCCCCCATGCTGCCACATTACTAAAAAGATCTTTTCTACTTTCCCTTCTCAGGGAGATTCATGCATGTCTCTCCTAGGGCTCTCCCTGTTTCCTGTCTTCTCTGGGGTTGCAGTCACAGACTCTTACAACCTTCCATCTTCATTTCTCATGTCATATGCTATTATTGGTCACCATGATTAGCCTGAGAACACATATAGGTATCAAGATTGGAGGTGAAGATCATTGAAAATCATCTAAGCCTTTGTAAGACAATACCTTGTTCTCTTCAAGGATTCCTGGAGTTGTCTCTTTAAGTCGGGGAGATTATGGGCTCCTTCTGGATCCCCTTACCCTGTCTCTAACATCCTTTAGTCTAGAGACTTTGGAAGAAAGCTAGGACAAGAGGGATTTGTGTCCCTTCTCTTGGGGACCATTATCCCATCCTATCCGATGCCTGATGTTTGTCTTCTGTATTTTCTCGTTTATTTGGTTCAGGAGGGAAGCTCATTTGATTCTTTTATTGTATCTTTGGGCAAGATGGAAGGTTTCCATTATTTTAGGGTAAACTCTGGGTGCTTTATGAAGTGAGAGGATAAACATTTAGGAGGGAGAGAAGAGAGGTTGAAGGGCAGCATGTGAAAATCCAGTGAGCCATCTCACAGGTGTGAGGAGGTGGTCAGGGTCTCAGGATAAATGGCGTGGGTGGAAATCACAGTGAGGAATGGGGGGTAAAGGGAACAATGTCCTGGTTGTACCAAGGGCCCACTTTAGTGATTTTTCACTTCTTGCTATTACCACCTTCTGCCCCATGATGTTTCTTTGGCAGGGTCTTGTCCAAACTTTGATGGATTTATGCGGTCTTGTGGATTTCTCAGTTTGCATTGTGACCACATAAGACTCAGTGGGGGAGAAGGCTTAGGTGAGGCCTTCCCCGGGGTTAGGGGTGGAGATGGAAAAACCAGTGGTAGACAGCCAGGATGTCAGGAATGAAATACCCGAGCCGTGTCAGCAGAAGACTATGTGTACAGCAGCCAGTACACTATGGCACTCTTGAACATTAGCTGCCCTCATTCACTTCCCTATTGTCTAGTTGTTACATAATCTCTTCTTTAAAAAATTATCAAACATCTGCTTTTTAAAATATTTTTTTATTTTTTTTAAAAAAGAAAACAAACTATCTTTTTTTCATTTTACATATCAATCCCAGTTACCATTCCCTTCTCTCCTCCCATTTCCTTCACCTACCCCCCCACCCCACCCATAATCCACTCCACAGAGAGGGTAAGGCACATTGCTTTGGAGAAGGTCCAAGGTTCCCCCTACTATATCTAGGCTGAGCAAGGTATCCAGCCAAAGAGAACAGGTTCCCAAAAAGCTAGTACAAGCAGTAGGGATAAATCCTGGTGCCACTACCAGTGGCCCCAAAGTCTGCCCCAGCCATACAACTGTCACCCACATTCAGAGGGACTAGTTTGGACCTAAACCTGGCACTAGAAAAATTCCCAGAAAGGATGACCCCAGCTAAGACCCTAAGCAATAGAGGAGAGGGGGACCTGAACTGGCCTTGCCCTGTAGTAAGATGGATGACTATCTTAAATGTCACCATAGAGCCTTCATTTAGCAACTGATGGAAACAGAGGCAGAGACCCACAGTGGAGCACTGGGCTGAGCTC
>LOJH01028363.1:7332-20226 GCA_001685095.1 Ellobius talpinus
GAAGAGACACCATGACCACAGCAACTCTTACAAAGGAAAACATTTAATTGGGGTAGCTTATAGTTCAGAGGTTTAGTCCATTATCATGGTGAGAAATGGTGTTGTGCAGGCTTATATATTGCTGAAGAAGGAGCTAAGAATTCTACACCTTGATCCAAAGGCAGCAGGAAGTGAACTGAGACACTGGGCATGGCTTGAGCATATATGAGACCTCAAAGCCCACCCCCACAGTAACACACTTCCTCCAACAAGGTCATGTCTACTCCAACAAAGCCACACCTCCTAATAGTGCTACTCCCTATGAGCTTATGGGGGCCCAATGACATTCAAACTATCAGAGCAGGTATCCTGTGCTTTTTGGTTAGCACCCTATCCTCTTCAGCCTACCACTTCTCCCTCAGTGTGCCCCACTGGAGGCCCTACCCTGGGCCATCTGACTTCTCCCATAGCCCTGTCATTTGTCCTGCTGTAGAGCCCTTGAGGAAGTCCAGGAGGATTGGGACTAGTCTATCTGGTACTTCTTAGGCTATGATGGTGTCATCCCAGGCCAACACTGACCTCTATAATTGGGCTTTTGGGAGTGAGCCCTGTGATTCATTAGCCATGTCTGCCCAGGCAGTGGTAAGGAAGTAGCTTTGTTCCTGTTCTGGCCTTGTCCCCAAGTGCCTCTCCCTACCTTGGCCCATGCCTGGGGTGGTCTTGCCACCTCTCAAGAGTGAGACTGGGAACCTTCTGCTGGAGCTGTGAAGTCCAGACACAAACAGATGTTTGTTATTGTGTTGGTGCTTGGAATGGAATCCAGAGTCTTATAGGTGATAGGCAAACATTCTACCCTTGAGCTTTTTTGGAGCCAGGGATGGAGCACCAGGTTGCCCATGCTGACCTTGAATTCATTTTATAATGCCAGTAGGCCTTGAACTAGTGATCTTTCTGCCTCAGTCTCCTGAGTAACTGGGGGCTGAAGTGTTATAAGTGGCAGAAAGGCCTGTTCTTCTTCCTAGCCACCCTGCGGCATCCAATCAAGATGGTCTCCGTGCCTGAGTGAGTCAGCTTTCTGTCACTATACTGAATGCCCAGAACAACCCACTTAGGACAAGAAAGGCTTGCCTAGGTCTCAGAGGCTCTGGTGCTGTTGGAACCTGATGCTTAGGGACAGCAACAGTGGGGCTGCCTGCAGGAAAGTGCCAGTCACCACTGCTTCTGCCAGAGAAAACTGGAGCAGGCTGAGGCCCCACAGTTTCCTTAAAGACCCACCTGTACCTGAGTCCTCAGGCTCAGCCTGACTGTTAAAGGCTCCCCCACCTTCTAATGGTGCCGTTTTTGGAACCATGTCTTTAAAACAGGAGCCTTTTGGGAACACTTAGCCAAGGCGTAGCCATACCCCAAGGGTCACTAAGAAGCTAAACACAAAACTCATCTACCTGTTTGGTCTGTTTTTGTAGTTAATAGCCCCAGTGCCAGTTGGGCTGGCCCAAGAGTGATTCTGGGGCCCAGAGTGGTGCTGTGAAGGCAGGCCATTTATACAACTGCCAGCAGGTACTGATCCAGGCTCTGGAGACACAGAAATAATGGTCCCCAGTGGCATGGCCAGTTGTGTTTTGAGCATAATAACATAAGTTCCAGTCACTCATGGCTCCATTCCCTTCAGTCTTTGTGTGTGGAGTTTAGTAACAAATACCTGACTGAAATATTGGGCCTTGGCTTACTGGTGGCCTTCTGGGAGTGGAAAGAGTGCTCTGCCCAGGGGCCTCCTTTGTGTGTGCACATGTGTGTGCACATATGAATGCAGGTGCTCAAGGAGGCTGGAAGCCTTTGATCCCCTGGAGCTAGAGTTGCAGGTAGTAAGCTTCCTAACATGGGTGTTGGGACTGAATGTCTGCAATAGCAGTATGTGCTTTTAACTACTGAGCCATATCTCTGGCCCCTTTGTGGCATTTCTGTTCTAGAGCAGAAGCAGATGATAAATAAAATAAGCAAGTACATCAAATATTCTGGAAAGGGGGATTGTTTGAAGCAGGTGATCAGGATGCCTCCCTGGGAAAGTCAATGAGCTGACACACCCCAAACCTGAGAACTCAGGTTCTTTTCGTCCTGTGGCTCTAGCCTCCTCCTGGGCCTGCCAGGATGGATGAGAGGGTCAGGAAGGTGGAAGGTTGGCCCAAGGGAAACCATATTGGCTGCTCTGTTGGTTGGAACCAGAGCTGGGCTGTGTCTACCTGTTGCAGAACATGGGAGATGCAGACCAGCAGGGTATGTGTGCACAGGAGGAAGAGCTGGCCTGTCTCTTTGGCAGGAAGTGATGAGCAGGTTCTTAGGAGCTGGGGAACCAAGCTGCCTCTATTGCAGGGATGCTGAGGCCATGACCAGCATCTGTAGGGATTGAAGAGAGGCAGTTGGGCTGTGGGTGGATGGATTTTGGACGTAGCCCAACAGGTTTTACTGACAGATTGGAAGTGGGTGTGAGAAAAGATCAAGTATAGCCCCAGGACATTGGCTTGAGCTACAGTTAGGGTAGAACTGCCACCCTGTGAGACAGGGCCACCTGTGAGCAGCACAGGCTTTGCTGGAAGAAAATCTAGTGGGGAGGATCCCAGTGTCACTGAATGGATTCTGAGATGGGGGCAACAGAGAATGCAGTACCAAGGACTCAGTAGGGAAGCCCAGCTCCCCATGAATACCTATAGTCACCAGGCTACTGGTGTAGCCTATGGTGTCATAGAAACAGGTGCTCCCTGTCATAGAAACAGGGAGGTGGTAGCTGGTCAAGTGCTTGCTATGCAAGCATGAGAACATGAAATCAATTCCCAGCACATGCATCAAAAAACCAGGTGTCATGGTATACCCTGTAATCCCAGCGGTGGGGAGACCTGACAGGAACTCCCGGGGCTCACTGACCAGCCAGTCTAACCAAAATGGTGAACTCTAAATTGAAGGAGAGACTCTATCTCCAAAAATAAAGTGAGCTAAACACGATGGCACACATCTCAGCACTCGAGAGGCAACTCTCTCTCTCTGAGTTCAAGGCTAGCCTGGTCTACATAGTAAGTTCTGGGCCAGCCAGTACTACATACTGAGACTCTTGATTCAAAATATACAGTAAAAATAAATGTATAAGGGAAGTAGAGAGTGATTGAGGAAGGTACCAAAATTGGCTTTTGACCTCCACATATATCTGTACACATGTGCACACATATGCAGACACATAAACACATACACACATACATACACACACATACAGTAGATACAGCCTGTATTCTGTGCCCACGTGTTTCATATTCAATGCTTCTGTCTGCATACAGAGTCAGCCAACTGAACATAGGGGCCAGGTCAGCATGTGTGAGGTCATTTCCAACACAACACAGTATGGGCCTCTTTTTGATTCCTATTCTGTTTTTTTGAGATGCATAATCCTTTCTTCCTTCTGTTTTATTTATTTGCTTCTGAAGCAATACAGTATAGAAAGAGTGGTTTGTATTGTGTCAGGTATTACAAATTATTTAAGGCAAAAGAAGTGTGTAAAGGTTCTATGAAGGTTTGCATTTTATTATTTGTTTAATTTTTATTCAATTTATTTGTTGGGAGGACTGTGTATGGCGTGGCACCAATGTCAATGTTAGTGAACATCAGAGGACAACTTAGTAGGGTTGGTGCTCACCCTTCCACCATGGGTCCTAGGGATCAAACTTAGATCCTCAGTCCTGGCTGCAAGTGATTTTTACCCACTGAGCCATCTCTGTAGCCCCCAGATACTGTATTTTATACACAGAATTTGAGTTTCTGAGAATGTTGATGTCAGCTTGGAGTTCTAGAACCAATAATCCCACCTGAACAAACTTCCAGAATCTTTAGAATTTCCTGAATGGAGAAAGTTTTTTTTTGTTGTTGTTGTTTGTAAACTAGTCACACAATGAGTAGTTGCTTAATTATTTTTACTTTATCAGTGTGCATGTGTGTGTGCTCGCCTGCGTGTATGTGCACGTGCCAGAGAGGGCATCAGATCTCCTAGGGCTGTTGAGAGCTCCCTGGGAATAGAACTTGAGTCCTTTGGAAGAGCAGCAAGTGCTCTTTAACCTTAAGCTGGGCCATTTTTACAGCCTTGATGGTGTTTTTTGTAATTCATATGGAGTCACTTTAAGGAGCTCTTTGGAATACCCCTAAATCCATGCTAGTTAGGTGATTCTGGGTTGTAAACAGAAGTTTCTGTCCCGCCACATCCCACAGCCATTCAGTCCCAAAGAAACACAGAGGCTTATATTAATTATAATCTGTTTGGCCTCTTAGCTTAGGCTTATTAACTAGTTTTTACAACTTAAATTAACCCATAATTCTTGTCTGTGTTTAGCTACAGGGCTTGATACCTTTTGTCAGTGAGGCATTCTCATCTTGCTTCCTCTGCATCTGGCTGGTGACTACATCTGTCTTTTCTCTTCCCAGAGTCTGGTTTCCTTGCCTATACTTCCTGCATGGCTATTGGCCAATCAGCATTTCATTAAACCAGTATGAGTGACAAATCTTGACAGTGTACAAGAACATTATCCCACAGCACTGGGAACCACAACTACATAGCTGCTGGGTAGGGGGACTAGCCATCTACAAGACCAAACACAGGAGCAAAGGGAAGATGTAAGCTTAACACCCTCCCATCAGGGAGCGGCTGAACATTTGGTCATGAGAGCTCTTCTGAGGCTGGGGCGATGGCTTAATCAGTAAAATACTGCTGTTCAAGCATGAAGACATGAATTTGGGGCCCCAGCACTTGCAGAAAAGCTGAGTGCCAACCAGTGAGATAGCCCAGCAGGTAAAGGTGTTTGTTGCCAAGCCAGATGATCTGAGTTCTGTCTTTAGGACCCACATGGTGGAAGGAAAGAGCTAACTCATGCAAGTAATTCTCTGGCCTCCATACATGGACACCGTGGTGCCTCTACCTGCAAATAAGTAAGTGTGAGAAATACAAAACAATAAAGGAGAGAGATTGAGGGAGACAGCAGACGTCCACCTCTGGCCTCCACCCATGCACACCCAGGCTCGTGAGCAGTTAGCAGAGAGCTCTGGTAGGACGGATACTTGATGGTGCTGAGAGGGAGGCAAGCACACTTGGAGAAGTGCAGAAGCTGAAATCTGTCACCAGGAACCAGGTACTGACTCCAGTGTTGACTTCTTCTGACCATTGATAAATTGAAACCTCATGATAAAGTTGTGATCGTACGCAGACCAAAGGGAGAACTTTCTAAAGTTCCATAAGTCATCCCAGCAAGTCATGGCACCTGAGAGTGGCATCATGGGAATTCCTAGCTGATACCTCAGACACACAGGGTGGACCAGGATTTTCAGTGGGCATCAGAAGTGGACAGAGCCTTGTGACAGAGCCCTTGACTTAATAGATTAGAAGCTTACTCCAGATAGGTTGTTTCTGAATCCTATGGAATTAATTGAGATGATAGCATTTGACATGAATCAAATTAGTGTGAGAATCAGAGAGTGCTAATGCTGGGTGTGGTGGCGCACACCTTTGATCCCTGCATTTTAGAAACAGGCAGATGGATCTCTGTGAGTTTGAGGCCCTAGCCTGGTCTACATATATATCCCCAGCAAGGGATACATAGTGAGACCCTATCTCAAAACAACAAAAAAACAAGCCAGAGAGGCCAGGGAAGAGCAATGTGAGAACCTCGAAAAGAGACCAGTGATTGAGTATAGCTAGCCAAGTCAGGTGTACAGGGACCTAGAAGGGACCACTGGCTTTGGACCTGGAAATCACAGTTCCTAGTTCCTGGTCATACATAGATTCCAGCTGCTGCTACTGCCACCACCACTAACTGAACCCCCCCAGATGTGTGTATGTTTTCACACGTGTGTGTGTGTGTGTGTGTGTGTGTAGGCCAGTGAATAACCTTGGGTGTCATCCTCAAAATTTGTCATCTCCCTCCTTTGAAACAGGCTTCCTCACTGACCTGAAGCTCACTATTTAGTCTAGACTGTCTGATCAGTGAACCCCAAGGGTCCTTATATCTCTGCCTCACTAGTGCCAGGGGGTGGGGAACCTACAAATGTGTACCACTAAGCCTGACCTGACATTTTAAAATTGTTTTACTTGTTATTAGTGTGATGCTTATAGCATGTTATTAGACTGTATGTAGCATGTGTGTGTGATGACTGGCTTGGGGGGATGTCTGGGAATGTGAGGCCACGGAGCACATGTGGAGGTCAGAGGACAACTTTGTGGAGTTGACTTTCTCTTTCCACCTATATATGGTGTATTAGTTACTGTTTTGTTGCCACAATAAAACACCATGACCAAAAGAAAGAATTTATTTTGGCTTCTGGTTCCAGAGGAGTGAGAGTCCACCTGGTGGTAAAGCACGGCAGCAAACAGGAAGCTCTAAGCCTATCTACCCAACTACAAATGCAAGCAGAGAGCAGATGAAAATAGATGAGGCTGTGTAACCTCAGGTTCTGCTCCTAGTGATGTACTTCTTTCAGCAAGGCTACACAACTTAAACTTCCCCAAACAGTGCCAGCAACTGGGGATCCAGTGTTCAAATGCCTGAGCCTATGGGAACTTTTATCATTCAGATCACCACACATGGGTTCCAGGAACCAAACTCAGGTAACCAGTCTTGCATGGCAAGTACCTTTAACCACCAAACCATCTCACTAGTCCACACACAGAAATTTAAAGACTTATTTTTATGTGTATGAGTGTTTAGTCTGCATGTATATGAATATACTACATGTGTGCAGTACTCATGGAGGCCAGAAGAGAGTGTCAGACCCCCTTCAACTGGTGTTACAGGCTGGACTGAGCCACCACATGGGTGCTAGGACCTGAACCTGGTCCTCTAAAATCAGTAAGTACTCTTAAGCACTGAGCCTTCTTCCTAGCTGCCATACATGGTATTTGACCTGGATTCTGGGGATGGAACTCAGGTCCTTGTACTTGTAAAACAAGCACTTTGGTGTGAGCCATCTCCCCAGCTAATAACTCTCCTTTTGTCTCTGCAGTGGGCAATGGCCTGGTGGCTGGCAGCTCTGACTCATCCAGCTCTAGCTCCAGCTCTGACTCAGATGAGCCTCCTGATGCCCAACTGGCCAAAGCGTCAGCTGCTGCTGCTGCAGCCACCCCTGCCAGCCCTACAGGCAGCAGTGGACTGATCACTCAGGAAGGAGTTCACATCCCCTTTGATGTCCACCATGTGGAGAGCCTGGCTGAGCAGGGCACCCCTCTGTGCCAAAACCCTGCCGGAAGTGGGCCTGAGGCCTTGGAGACGGTGGTGTGTGTGCCAGTGCCCATGCAAATGGGCACTGGCCCCAGTACCCTCTTTGAGAACATGCCCCAGGAGGCACTGGGTGAGGTGGTGGCCAGCTGCCCAGTGTCAGGCATGGTGCCTGGCTCCCAGGTGATCATCATTGCTGGTCCTGGTTATGACACCCTTACAGCCGAGGGCATCCACCTCAATGTGGCTACTGGCAGTGCCACTCCCAGCAGTGGCCTGGGTGAGGAGGTACCCTGTGCCATGATGGAAGGTGTGGCAGCCTATACACAAACGGAGCCCGAGGGCACCCAGCACAGCACCGTGGACACCACCTCCATAGCCAGCATAGAGACCAAGAAAGGTCTGGGGTGCCACTGTGGCCTCTGGCAGGGGTTGGGAGGGATGGCAGAGGGGAAGGAGCTCAAAGTGAGCTCCTTGACAGCCTTATCCCCACAGACACCGCCCCGTGTCACCCCGTAGAGAAGGAGGACCTGTATATGCTCAAGGAGGAGAAGGAGGATTCGGTGGCCCCAGAGCTGACAGAGCTGGCAACTACCATGCCCAAGAATACAGAAGCAGAAGCAGATGTGGATGGAGAGGAATTGGACAGCAGTGACATGTCAGCTATCATCTACGAGATTCCCAAGGAGCCCGAGAAGTGGGTGCTAGGATGGATGGGTGGGACCAAGTGTAAGGAACAGCTACAGGCTTATAGCCCACTGGGGACTGACACCCTGATGCTACAGGCTCCTTCCTCTCCAGGAGACGGCGGAGCAAGCGGTCACGGGTGATGGATGCTGATGGCCTGCTGGAGATGTTCCACTGTCCCTATGAGGGCTGCAGCCAGGTGTATGTGGCTCTCAGCAGCTTCCAGGTGAGGCCACCCCCAGGCAGGCCTGTTGCTAAGTCCAGCTGGCCTGAGTCATGTGGCTGCATGTGGCTCTACTGGGTGTCAGTGGCACAGGGTATGCATCCGGGAACCCATTTCATCCCAGCTGGCCTTGCTGGACATCTGGCTTTCTCAGCCCTCTCTCTCTCTGCAGACATCAGACACAGCTTCCTGATCTTACCAGCACCCCAGACCACCCTCTTAGTCTTCCACAGGAAGACCGCCAAAGTCCCAGGGGTCAGCCATACATGGGAGCCCCAGATCCTTGTACAACTAGAACTCTTTTCCTGTAGTTTACCTTCACAATGTGGATTGTATACCCCGGGAGCAAACAAGGGTTTCCTCAGCTCTCCACACAGAAGGCACCACCAGTAGACTATTGAATTTTCTGAGCATGTATTAAGCTCCCAGGCTGTTCTCATGGGTTAAAGAATGAAATAACAAAGAATCAAGTCCCCCAGGGGCAGTGCAGTACCTGTGAGGCATCAGTCAGCCATTGTGCCTCTGGAGCCTCGGTTTCCTCTGTGCATATTGAGCTAGCAGCAGGAGCCTGCCAAGGTTAATTGGAGCCCAGAGCTGGGATTGATAAAGCTGCTCTTTGACTCCAGTGCTCCTGTCCAAGCTGGATACTGGAATGCCTTTTCTACCTTCAAGCCTAGGCTGACTGTGGCTAATGTCCCGGCTACCTGCATGTCTTCCCACTTTACTAGCCCCAGGTGGGCCCATGGTACCACTCCTGCCCCTCTCACCCCTAGAACCACGTCAACCTGGTGCACCGAAAAGGGAAGACCAAAGTGTGCCCTCACCCTGGCTGTGGCAAGAAGTTTTATTTATCCAACCACCTGCGGCGCCATATGATCATCCATTCAGGTCAGGCCCTGCCAGCTGGCACCCATAGGCCAGGTGTAGTGCACATGTGTAAATCCCTGCATTCAGGAGGCCTGGGCTGCACAGTGAAACCCCACATCCTTCCCTATACCCGGTACTGTTTTCATGTGCAGTTGCCCAAAGTCCCAACTCGGGTCACATGGGAGCTCATCTTAGCAGTTGACACCCTGTTTCAGGAACTGCAGTCCTCTTACCTGTTGTGACTCCAGCAGACATGGTTCTCAGGGTTGTGGGATGGGGTAGGGGAGCTTGCTCCTTGCAGTCACCTGTACTGGGCAGTTTCCTGAGGCTGTTGCCACCCCTAGGCATCCGAGAGTTCACTTGTGAGACCTGCGGCAAGTCTTTCAAGAGGAAGAACCATCTGGAGGTGCACCGGCGCACGCACACAGGAGAGACACCCCTGCAGTGAGTGTTGGGGTGCTAGGGAGGGAGGGACCTGATTGGGTCACAGGGGAAGTCTCAGGTGACCCGCCCCTGGGCCACTTAGGTGCGAGATTTGCGGGTACCAGTGCAGGCAGCGTGCATCGCTCAACTGGCACATGAAGAAGCACACGGCAGAGGTGCAGTACAACTTCACTTGCGAGCGCTGTGGGAAGCGCTTCGAGAAGCTGGACAGCGTCAAGTTCCACACGCTCAAAAGCCACCCGGACCACAAGCCTACCTGACCTGCCTGCTCCCACGGACCTCAGCCTCTATTTATTTGTACTCTTGGACATCAGGCCCAGACCTGTCAGAGCCCAAGACAGCCACTGGGGCTGCCCCAACCGCAGGCCGGAAGGAGGTGTTCCCCACTCCCCCTGGGCAGGTGCCCCGCCCTGTCCCTTCACGTCCCTCCCATGGAGCTGGCACCTGGGACGACACTGCCGAACTGTGTCAAGAACACAGAATGAGATTAAAGTGAAAAAGGAGATGCCCTTCCCCTAGGCCTGAATAATTGTGGGGGCTGGGCACACCTTTGTGACCAATTAACCTGCTCTCCTGACTCAAGACTAGGTTGGGGGTGGCTGCCCTTGGATAGCACACAGGAACCTTTCCTGTTAGCCTCTGCTCCCACAGGGTGGGTGTGGGGTACCAGAATCCTGATGCCCACACCTCCCATGTCTCAGAATGTTGATTCCTGGACCAGAGGACTAAATTGTTGAACACACATTTGGGAACACCCAAATGAGGCTTCTACACTGGAGACAAGCACTGGACAGAAAATGGAGTGATGGGTTGGGTTAGGGGAGTAGGGGGGGACTTCCCTGAGGAAGTGTCTTTTGCTCTTGTGCCAGAGTGACAGAGAATCAATCCCAGTATGGGAGGATGGCTAGGTGTGTTCCTGGAAGAGGACCTGGCCCCATTGCGTGCAGGGAGATTCGTGGTGAAGGAGGAGCCACCACCAGGTGGTGCATGAGCCTACGGACCCGGGGTGGTTGTTGCCACGTGACCCAAGGGAACACAGCCGCGAGCTCTGACACGTGCCCCTGGGAGCCTTGCAGCGCCACGCGCAGATTGGTCCCGATGGGGTGGCAACAAGACTCAGTTCCCGCTTGGGACTCGGGTCTACATTAGCGTGGTGCAGAACTGAGGGGCTGGTCTAAGCGCTCTAAGAGCCCCTTCTCTTACTCAATAAGAGCAGGCGGTTTCCATGGGAACCGCGGTGCAGCCTTTGCCCCAGGAAGTAGCCTGGCAGCAGAGAAACTCTCAGCCGAAGAGAACGCGGGGGCAGAGCGCGGGGGTGGGGGCATCATTTGTGGTGGTGGGTCCTGCATCGGCAACCGAGTTGCTCCACAAACCCCAGAGGAGCCACTTGGGAGCCTGCTCTGCCACCGCCCCTTCTGTGTGGGCCACTCTGATTGGCCCGCCCTCTTCCTGCGCGGCAGCACCTTCATCGTATGTTCTCTCATTGGCTCAATCTCCAGGGCATCTTGCAATTGGGTCTTTCGAGAGTCATTCGTGATTGGTTAAATCAGACTGATTAGCACTCTTGACAAGCCGGATCATGAAGGGGCATACAAGAGTAAGAATAGGGCCGCGGAGACGGCTCATGGGTAAAGGTGTCTGCCCCCAAGACTGGCGACATAAGTTCGATTCCTGGGGCCCACATGGTGGAAGACGAGACATGAATCCTAAAAATTGTCCTCCCTCTGACACACACACACACACACACATTCAATGTTAACTAAAAAGATATGATTAGGTTAGGCTGGGGACAGTGACTCTCGGGTTAGAGAATCTGGTCTTCCGTCAGCAGCGCCTTTCCACCTGAGCAGACCGCTGTCTGTGGTGCTGAAGCCTTGCTCGAGCCCCCACCCTGACCCAGTGAAAGCAGTAAACATTAAAGGAGGTGTTGCCGCTCCAATCTCCTAAGAAGGAGGGTGCTTCCACAGGACAAACAATCACACTCCCAGAAAGCCAGATATTAACCAGTAGGCCTGCCAAGCCTTGCTTGCCCAAGTTTGGAGACCTTATCTGGTTTTGTGACTAGAGGTTGTATGACTCTAATGGGGGTCGATGGTCTAGAAGTCTTAGCACAAACCTCTTCACCTGCTTTGGAGCAGCGTGGCGTTTCCCTGCCAGAGGGGGTGCCAGAGTTCACTCAACACCCACAAGGTCTAGTTTCCTTCCACAGTGGATTCAGTAAGACCTCCTTAACTGCTTAATTCTGCTTTTCCTTTCTTTTTTTGTTGCTGTTTTTGTTTGGTTTTTGTTATTCGTTTTGAGAGGTCACTTGGAATTCACTATGTAGCTGATGATGACCTTGAATATGTGACCCTTTGTCTCAGCATCTCCGGTGTTGGGATTACAGGTTTTCAGCACCATGCCAAATTTATGTAGTATGAGGGATGTACCCCAGTCTTCATGCATGCTAGTAACTGAACCATATCCCTAACCCATTTTTAAAATTATTATTACTATTAGTGTGTGTGTGTATGTATGTATACCACGGGTGAGTGTTTGGAGGTCAGATGACAGCTTTGTGGAGTTGGCTCTCTCCTTCCCTTTAAATGGGTTCCAAGAATCAAACTCAGGTTGCTGCCCAGCATGGTAGCAATGACTTTAATCCCAGCACTTGAGTTCAGAGGCAGATGGATTTCTGAGTTCGAGGCCACCCTGGTCTATCAAGCAAGTTCCAGGACATCCAGGACTAAACAGAGAAACCCTGTCTCAGAAAAACAAAACAAAAAACAAAAGCCCTCAGATTTCCAGGCCTGCATGGCAAGAATCTTTTCCTGCTGAGCTATCTCTCCTTTTATTTTATTTTTTGAGAAAGGGTCTCATGTAGCCCAGGTTGGCCTTGAATTCCCGATCCCAAAGCTGGCCTTACAAGCATAAGCCATTGTGCCCACCTATTTTCTTCTTTCTGTTTTATTGTCTTTTTTCTTCACTTTCTAAAGAAACAAAATCTTTCTAAGCAGCCTGGAGCTTGCTTTGTAACCCAGGTCAGTTTAGAGTCTTGTGTAGCCCATTCCATTCTCAAATTATCAATGATCCTCCTGGCTCATCACACCTAGTATTATTTCTAATATCACCAGAAGTCATGTGGAGATGAAATCTATTCACCTCGGAGCTAGCAGCCTGTCTCTGGGTCTTTGTCCCTTCCCAACCTTCTACTGGTTGTGTTTAGGCCATGGAAAACTGTCTTTACCACTTCAGAGTTACGTGCTGGACCGAAGAGGGGAACCCATTTTGTCTGCAAAACTCAAGGAGTACTCAAGAACGGTGTCAAAACAGGACTCGGGGTCCACAGGCACGAGGGAGCCGAAATGTGAGGCCTCAGCATATTCATTCTCGGCATGCAGAGTCCGGCCGGCGCACACTCGCTTCCACCTGCCGCGCCCGTCGGGAGCCGGGAGGAGGCGGGGGCCCGCCCTCCCAGCC